>JBCNJP010013223.1:0-12653 GCA_039602395.1 Deinandra increscens subsp. villosa
TACAAAACTATTTTATTTCATTCTCATTTTGTTTTCTCTAACCATTTATCTTAATTTTCAGTATGCAAGCCAACTGAATTACAGGATTCTATGCAACACAACGTTCACAATTTCAAACATTGTCGGTCCAAAAGAGAAACTTACGTTTGCAGGTCACCCAGTGGAGTACATGAAAACAACCTCATCAAGTTTACCACATGTACTACATATTCTTACATCTTGCTATATATATCTACACTTTGTAGAAAATTACGTAAACGTTTTCGATGGTTTTGTATATAGGCAATCACAATGCACATGGTGAGCTATGCAGGAACATGCTACATGCAAATCCTAGTGGCCAAGGATCTTGTACATGACCCTGAATTTTTAGCTAAATGTTTTGAAGACGCAATGCTTGAGATGAAAGAAGCAGCATTGCCCAAGATCTAAACAAAGTGAGATCATTTGATCGGTTTAGGAGATAAATAAATCGGAAAAATATAGAATTTCAAAGCAAAGTGGACCGGTTATGAATATTTGTTCATTAAGCTATTATATTTGTGAGTTTGTATTTATTTATTTTGGGTATGGTGTGGATTTAATTCCTATTGGTATTGTTATAATAGGCTATTTAAACATTATGTTATAATAGGCTATTTAAACATATGTGAACTAATATTCCTCTAATTCGGTAGTGATGATATATTTGCTTTTAAACCTTGTAATCATGTCTCTCAAATTGTTCCGGAATAGATTTGGTTTTATTATGTTAACATTGTCAAGTTTTTTCATTTGAAACAAAGAACTTCAGATTAAGGGGAGGTGCGTAATGGTTACTAATGGTATGTCACAATCTTTTGAAGGTCATTGTTATAGTTGTCAGGTTGTTATAGTTGTTAGGTTCGAGGCCAGCGGAAGTGATAACACACACAAACGATCAGAATTAAATGAACGTCACAAGATTTAACGTGGTTCGGTCGATATGACTTACGCCCATAGGCTGCAACTAGGGTTTCTCTTTATTAGCTCATAGTGCACAAGGTTATAATCATATGACTAGGTACATATAATAAAAAGGATTACGACAACATTAAGAACAAAGATGGGCCCTAAATAAGATAACCGGCCCAAAGGCCTTCACACCCAACAATATCCCAGTTGAAGGCCTTGCGATAAGTTTCAACCCGCCATCCAAGCAAAAAGTAATCAGTCGTCCCGTAATACTAGTAATCTTCAATGACAGAAATCTTTTAAGCCTCCATTTCCCATGAAAAAGCTAAGATTTCAAATAATAGAAGTTTTCAAAGCACGTAGTTAAGTTACAGCCACCCCTCTCATCAAGTACCTGAGAGGCTATTTGAAGCACCATGGAGCTCCAACCCATCATCGGTCATCACAGACCCAGCCATGGCAATACCCGACAATTACTCATCCTCAATCTCAACGGACTCCCACTGAATGGCATTACCGGCTCCAGAGACTTCCAGAGAACAAATCTTCTTAACAAAACGATTTCTACATGAAGAGATTTTTACATTTGGAATCACGGTCTTCAAAACCTAACAAAATTTTGGAACTGTAACCAAAACAAGCCATGTGCTCCCACTGTTACCAAATCCCTAAACTAGTTTAAACCTTCAAAAACTTTTCACTCTTAGTCTTCTCAGTGGCTCTAGGTCGCTCCTTGTAACACCTGTAAATAAATCACGAAATTTTAAAATAAAAATAAAGGAAAATCCTGAAAAAGTCGGACTCGCGGACCGTCAATCCTAAGTCCTCCTATTCGCCAGTCCGCGAGTAACACTTTTAGGGTTACCGGACATCGCAGAAGAAACGGCCACGTGTCATTCTTTTTCAAGATTCGCGGACCGCGAATCCTTGTATGGCAAAATAGCGGTCCGCGACTGGACCTGACAGTGAAAACTAAGTTTTTGTCCATTTTTTTATTACACCTGGCTTCACCACCTTTGCCCACCTATGAAGATCGACTGAGAATCTGTCCAGATCATTTTCCTATACAGAGATTCTCTATATCTCTCTCTTGAATTCACATGCTCTTATTTGAGTACTTTTTCTCCACATAACTCACTTGTATGAGTTAGTAAAATTAAGTTAAGGTTGTGAGCAAAGTTCTGAAGGTGCACAAGGAGTTCTCAAGGGCATTGCAACCACTGGAAGTATTGGTAGAGGGTCGAACTCCATACATAAGGTATGTGGTTTTGAGATATATATAATCATTATTTTTGCTATAAGTGTTAATATTCAAATAATCAACACTCATGAATGTGTTTCCTATGTGTGGTTATTCTCTGGAAAAGCTATTATCTCCAAAGTTGTGGAAGTTACAAGTGTTTGAGCTCAAGAAGTACAAGTTTCCTAACACAAGGTACAAGATGTTGATGCATGCAAATTGTTATTTTGATTGTATGCAATATTGATAGATAATAGTACACTTGAGTTTCTAGTAGCTAAACCATAAAGGAATTGGTATATTAAGAAGCAAATATCATGGCTAAACTTAGGGTAATAGAAAAGGCCAATTAAAATGGATTTACATGCCATGTATGAACAATAAGGTTTCAAGATGCTAAAATATGGTTCTCATCACAAATTTAAGAGTGTTTACTAGATGCAATTAAGGACATTAAATCATAAAAGATGCTTGAGAAGTTTTGGTCTTATAAAAACAAGTTATAATATGAAAAATGGTTATCACCATAGTATAATCAAGAATCAAAATGTGTTTTACATTCATAATTTAGCTACTAGAAACTATTGGAAAGGAACCTCAAAGAAAATTTGGATCAAATCTGCAAAATGGAGAAATTGCAGAAAAAGACAAAATAGACGGGTGTTGGTCGAGGACCAACGAATGTTAGCAAAAATGAATTCGCGGTCCGTGACTGTGAGTTGTCACCAAGAAACCTTATGTGTCTCGCGGACCGTTAATCTTATATATATATAAATCGTGGTCCGCGAACCTTTCTGGCCAGAATGCATATTTTTAATAAAACTTGATTATAAAAATTGTGATTTGAGATTTTCAACCATGAAATGATTCTGTATAAATCTGTGAATATGATTTGGTATAAAAACCCGGTTGAAAATTTATAAAAATCTCATTATTGAATATTCTGGTTAGATTACCGATTCTCGAGATATATTAGGAAATCACCAAATGAAATTTTAAATGGTGATATGCAATATATAAATTCTGATTATTAAATAATGATATAATATATTAGGATTGCTGCATAGATAAAAAAAAATTTGAACGGCCGATTGTATTAAAACCCAAGGGGCCCAGTCCTAGCGAGGAACTAGGAAAGGCAAAACACCAAAAAGAGTTACATGTAGCTACAATTTCCCCAATCGATCCTACATCTAGGATTACATCTATTGTTGAACCATAACTGACTCCATGTTTTGATTTTCATAAACGTTTTACTAACGTTAGCTTGAACCCCTTGGAAAACAACGGCATTCCTTTCTCTCCATATGCACCATAAACTAGTAAGAATTATGCCATGAAGGATCTCTTTTTTCTTCCCGCCTATCTTATTATCTTTATGCATATTAAGAAGATCATCAATAGAGAAAGCAAAAATCGGAGGAACGTTACACCAACTACCAACCAACAACCAAACACTCGTAGAGAAGGTGCAACCGGTGAAAAGATGCAAAGCGGACTCGTCCGCCTCATTACACAGTTTGCAAATATGAGGGACATTCGGGATGTTCCTTTTTAGGAGAGCATCAAAGGTGGCAATTCTTCCCCTTTGCTGCATAGATAATTGACATTGGATTTACGTGCCATCACTATGTGTAACTTTCCTCAACAAATTTGTGAGTCGTTACTTTTTACCTCATCTCTTAACTTAAATGTTTTCAAGGCTGCAATATGAACTTGATCAATTGTTTACTTAATAAACTATGCCGTAGATGTATGTGTTATATTTGAATTATGAACTGTGAAGTTGTTGACTGTTGTGATTTTCCCTTGCGGGTTAGCTCGGGTCATTTAGGTAACTCCCTTCTGGTTGGATTACCACGAGGCATATATATAGTTTTATGGCCATAGGATGTGAGTCGCCGATGAGCTCTATGAGAACATAGGAAAAAGACAACTTTGGATTTTACATCAAGTGTTTCATTTGAACCCGTTTAACCCGTTCGTTGGATATTCAATTGTTAAACCATTATCATCCTCCATGTGAGAGGGAGATAAAAAATAGAAAGAAAGAAAAAGACGGGTGACACATATCGGAACGGACAAGCTCCAACGGACAACCCACAAACAAGATGCTTCAACGCAACACGTGGGACAAACGAAACAAGTGGAGATGCATCCGTCTCTTGCGATCGAGGTAGTCTTAGAGTTATTGAGTTGCACTAAATTTAAATATGGACTAAATCACTAAATATTGGTAATATTGAATATTTGAATGCCAGTTTGTTTTGTGTATATTTTTTGAACGATCAAAGTTCAATTTATTTTGCGCATCTACCCATCAAAACTATATTTAATGATCGTATCTATGGCTTTTGATAGGTACTGAAAACCTGTTTACGTTTTATGACATTTATGTCATCGATGGAAAATTTTTCCAAGTGTTTTATGATAGCAACTTGGTAGGTTGGTCCACTGCCAGTTGAACATTGACCGGGGTGAAGGATTCTGGTAAAAAGAATATTTACAGCTAAGGATTCCGGTAAATATGACAACTTTTATATTTTTTTTCTTCTTCTTTAGATCGAATGGTTAATTTTTTATCAACTCGTTTTAGATGAGACTAGAATACTTAATTTTAAAGGGAGCTCTTTATCTGTTAATGGATTTATCTAATAGAGAGTTTTCTAATGAGTTTTATCCTTAAACAACATAGAGAGTTTTCTAATTACACAGTGCTTTATTTTTTGGTCACACCCTACTCTAAAAAATAATAAAATAACTGAGTAACTTTAAAAATATTTAATATCTAAATATACATGTATATTGAAAAAACAGATATATACTATAGAAATTAACTACAGAAACAAGCATTTGTTAGGGCTAAATCCTTAGCAAATACCCTTTTGCTATGAATTTTGTCCTTAACAAAAACCCCGTGGATACAAGTATTTGCTATGGATTTTTGCTACAGAAAAATATTTGCTACGATTTTAGTGACAAAAATGATGATAGCTATTTTAGGTAATTTGTAGCTAGTTTTTTTTTTCGTAAACTTGCTACGACTTTTGCTACAGATCTTCTTTGCAACAGAATATCCGTAAGTAAACCGTAGCAGAATGTGTCTGTAATTTGCTAGTGATTTTATATGCGACATAATATCCGTAGCTAAATTGTAGCAGAACGTGTTTCTAGTCTTTTGGCAAAGTTGCTACGCATTTTGTCACATATTTTTTGCTACGGAATATCTATAAGTAAACCGTAGCAGAATGTCTTAATAGCTAATCTTTGGTTATTTATTTGGTACGAATCATCAAATTGATATAAAATAAGATGTAGAGGTCAAGTTCAAAACCTTCTAAGAGCATTTTTTTTAAACAAAAAAAATAAACTAGTCTTTCTCTCTCGTCATTAATTTTGAAGTTAAAAATATATATATAAAAAAAATAAACTAGACTTTCTCTCTCGTCATTAATTTTGAAATTAAAAATATATATATTAGGTCATCGACGACTCTCTGACAATCCTTTCAGAGAGTCGTTGGTCATACTAAACACATCCAAAAAGTCAAATGACTTTTATTGCATAAGAGTCAGTTAAAGCTTTCTATCCAAATTTTTTATATTTGCAAACAAAACTTTGAGTTATAATATCCAATACATCTTTATCTCAGTTTTGTTCATCCACCAATAGGGACAAGTTCAATCCATTTCTATTTAATTTAAATGGAAGACTAACAAGAAAAAACTGCTTACTTTTCTTACTTTTTATGCATATAATCACTCTTGGTTTTTTGGTTTCACATGATTTTCTTTTTAAACTATTAGTTTAGAAACTGGGATTTGAACACGCAACCTTACATACAAATTATAGTTAGATTTCGCGTGTAATTTTGGCTGCTAATGCTACCTCTTTCATTTCAAGTAATGCATCTTCAAAACATTTTGCTAATATTTCTGGATGAGGAATGATGTCTTTAGCAACAAGAATTTGCATGTCAGCCTTTCCTGCATAACTCACCATATGCATGGTAATTGCCTAGCATGCAAAAAAAAAAAAAAAAAAACACATAGTTACCATTAGTAGCAAATTGTCACATTTAGTTGTATATATGAATTTTAAGTTCATAAATTCTTACATGTGCTAAGCTTGAAGTTGTTGCTCTAATGTATGTAACACGAGTACCCGCAATCGTGAACTCTTCTTTCGGGCCAACCACATTCGAGATTGTGAAAGTAGTGTTACAAACTATCCTGTAATTAAGCAAACTAGCAAACTGCAAACCGAAAACCGTTAGCTTAGATCAAAATGCATATATTTTTATAAGTTATATAACGCGCTAGAGAAGAGGAAGAGAACTCGCCTTTGCTCCGAAGCATTTCATAACAAAGTAGCCGATTTTATACGAAAGAAAAGCCTCTAAAGAAAGCTTTTTATTATCAATCATAATCTTGGCTCTCTTCAAATACTCAAGAGGATTAGAGCCACCTCCATGGTAGTAAATTGGTAAGAGCATCATACCAAATTTATTTCCCCACCTTGATCCTGAGTTCTTTTTCATTAGTTCTGTGATTTCCTGAATGATCAAATTATCATTTATATACCTTAATATTAGACCTCATTTGTGGGTAGAGTTGACAATTTATAACACGACCATTTTGCAAGATTTATTTGTGAGTGACTATGGTGAGATTGAGTTGAAGGAAATTGGGTAGTAATTAATAATTATTAACCTGGAGTCCTGATGATTTTCTGAGATTAACCATGGCTGCACCAGTGATTTGAAGCCCTTCTTGAAGAGCTGCATGCAAGAGATGATAAACTTAATTAACACTTGTTGGCAATTTAAAAAGAAAAATTTAATAATAAAAAGGAGAATTTATTTACGTTTTGTTGAATGATTTTTCAAATATGTTGATAGCCCAGATGATATTACACCGAAAAGTACGTCGTTGATCGTCTGCAAATTAATTTGTGTACTAGTCAAAGTCAATCAATATTTTTAAGGAAATATATAAAGATTAATTATGCTCTTTAGCTTCTAAAGTCTTAACCAAATCCTATAAAAATTAAATAAGAAAAATCCCAAAATAAAGTTCATATTGAACTTTGAGATATTACATGGTCATGGGTGGCTCTTAAATTCTAAAAAAAAAAACATGTATTCTTATAATCATCCATACATCTTTAACTAAATCTCACTTTTTGCACTAATATTTTATAATTATAAGAGCAAGCGGTATGCTTGCGCCAAAGTGGCGCCAACATCTATGTGGCAAATTATAGTGCCGTTAATTGTACCCCTCACCTCCGCCAAGCGACTCCGCCAAGGTGCTTGCGCCATATACTTCACGCCGCCATCCAAAAGCTTTTTAAAAGAATCATCCACTAACATCTTTACATCTCATCATACTACACCACATGAAGTATACCCCATTTATGTTGTGTGGTGTTAAACTTCAGTCAGCGATGACGTGGCACGTGTTAACATTTAAGAATACATGTATTTTTAGAATTTATCCTTAAAAATAAATGATACTTAATTACAAAATAATATAGTATAAATGATCACACTAATAAAGTGTATGGTTAAGTACTTAAGTGTTGCAATTTAATGGGATGATGATGTTATCATACCCATGAAATAATTATGTTTTATATTTCTTTTGTTATCATGGTGGCAAAATAATTTGGTACATATTGTGTTTAGTGTTTATGAAAAAATCACATAGATTAACTAGAAATTACTATAATATACACTATAGTACATTATATGTGTGTGTGTATATATATACACACACAAATACATATACACCTACATAAAACATTATATTCATGTGCGTGGGACAGATTCTGTGATGACTAATATTGAATGTTACTAAATATGGTATGGTAGTCAAAATCATTTGTCTTGAAATTCATAAAAATGGAAGGAAACCACAAAAGGGGGAATTTGTGTAAAAATAGGAAAGTCACCAAAAATGGCATTTTGACTGTATAATGAGAGAATATTGAGTTATTTAAAGAATGCATACAAAAACCTCATGGATGATGCCCTTCAGGTCAAGTCGTTGTGAATGATGCCATTTCTTGTTAACGTTATAGTAATGCAAGTTTTATTTTTTGTATATTTTTAGAACGGCCAAAGATTAATTTATTTTGTGTATCTACCCATCAAATCACCAATTAATGATCATATCTATCACTTTGATAGGAATTGAGATCCTTGTGTTATGCTTTGTAGCATTTATGTCATGGAAGAAAATGTTTTCCCAAGTCTTTATGATAGCAACTTGGTAGGTTGGTCCACGTTGAAAAAGACAAATGGATACTATTATCTAGATAATCAAAGAAATGGTAATTGGTTTCTAGTATTAGGTCGTGTGTAATGAGGATTAAAATTAAAGGGTTAAATGACATCCAATATAGCGCAAAAAACACCAACCCTAGGACATTCTTGGCTGCCTCACGATAGATGTGACACCTTTAACTATTTCTCTATCTCAAACCTTATTAGTCAACCTCATCTCCTCCCCTTTCTAATTATTTAAAAATAAAAATAATAATAATAATAATAATAATAATAATAATAATAATAATAATAATAATAATAATAATAATAATAATAATAATAATAATTGGATAATAATATTAGAGGGGTTTATGGGGCTCCATCCACTACGCACCTCAAAACTATAAAGCTCATTGCTGACTGAACCGTCACGTGTTAAAAAACACCCAAAGTTGGTGTTTCACCACTACACATAGCCTTATAACATAAATACTATATTAAATTATTGTTAAAAAAGATGAATATCACAAGTTTTATTTTTCTATTTTTATTTAAATATGATAACTAATAAACACCTTAATTATACAACTTTTAAATTTGTTTTTTTTCCTTAACATGATACTTAATAAATCAAATTTAATATATATATATATATATATATATATATATATATATATATATATATATATATATATCAATCATTTTTAGCATTAACATAAAAGAATTGAATGCGGCCAACATTATTCAACCTAACTCATATTAAAAGCCATTTGAAGCCGTTTGTGTTGTAGTCAATTGTAATAGACAAAATTTCTTGTCTTTTCTTGAAAAAATTAAGATTTGGGTTTAAAAGTGATAAAAAGATAGAATTTACGAGAAGTAATTTCTAAATCACAAAAAGATTATGCGTTTAAATCTTATAAAATACATTTTTCTCATAATGTTAGTGATAAGAAAGAAAAAAAAAACGGCCTTATTAATGGTTTACCAACCACATCTATAGAGAGAGTAGAGATGGTGAGCAATCACTGGCTACCGTTTTTCTAAAAGTACACTTTACTACCATATATGGTGATAATACTTCAATTCAATCCAGCCACCCTACATTCTAACATCAATTTTTTTAATATTATGTGGAACATAAACTTCTAAGATAACTAAACTAAAGGTTATTCTAACATCATTCGTAATGGCTTGTTTCTGTCTGTTTTTGTAATAGTGGTAAAGCTAATAATTAAGACAATAAGACAATAATAATCATAATAGTGTCTAATGGTCTTTGTATGAATTCGATATTTAATTTATAAAACAAAATATAAAATTTGGTTAAAAACTATTTTTTTAAAACTTTTTTTATTTGCAACTAGACGATCACGTTTTGCCGCTTCACACCCTATCACGCCCAAAAGGATGGTATTCAAGGGCGTGAAAACCATCATATATTCTTATAACGCCCCTCTACAGAATACCTATAAGAATTATTATTTTATTTTCAAAACCAACCATATAACGCCACCCTACGAAATACCTAAAATTATTGGATACCTTAGAATTGCTTTCCTCTCTTAGTGGGCATCTAAGAAATGTTTGGTCACAGAATAATTTTATTTGTGGAATAATTTATACGTGAATAAATTGAAATGATGCTTCCCAACAAAAATATTAAAACTAACTGAAAGATAACGGAAGTTAAAATTAACTAACCGCGTTGAGGACGGCGCTCTTAACCGTTTTCATATCGTCAAGACTAAACTTCGCCGTCACCAGTTTCCTCGGCCACAGCTCCACCCCTGCTCCGCCGCTCACCGCCGTCTCCTCATCCCGGAGCCACAAACACCTCAAAAAAAACTCAAACATATAAACCAACGTAAACCACATCATTTTCACCACCTTCCACAACCGCAATCCGCCGCTCTCCCGACGGTTGCTTGCCGAAGAAGCCAACGGCAGATCAACCGTCGGCATCTTCTCGCTATCGCTGACTTTCCGACACATGGTCAGCATCAGCGATAGCAGCGAGACTCCGTCGCCAAGCGCGTGGTGAAAACGTATCACCACGCACTTATGCGCGGCTAAGATGTGCACCTCCCATAACGGCTTATCGGTGGCTAGCGGGCACGATACGCTAAGGTCAGCGAGGTAGTCGTTGACCGCCGCTTCATCTCCGCCGCGGTTACCATCATCGGTAACCGCGTCGGGGAGGAAGACGAGGTGGCGGTCGACTTCCAGCTGGATTTTTTTCCAGCGTTCGCGGCCGTGCTTGTCGATGACTAGTAGGCTGGTGAATCTCGGGTGTTTGGCGAGGAGGGAGTCGGAGATGACGGAACGGACGATTTCGAGTCCGATTGGACCGTCCATTCCGAGGGCGCAGTTGATGATTTGCTCGGTGGCCGGTTGTAGGAACAACCGGCCGGCGGGGGTTAGCGGCTCGGTCGGGGTCGGGGTTGGGTCCATGCCCATATTTAGGGGGGAGGCGCGGTAGTTGAGGTCCTGGTGGTGGTTCGGATGCTCAGACCGTTAAATAGGGAGTAGGTTTTCAACGGTGGGTCGATAATAAATAGTGAGGGGTAAGCAAAATCCAATATATTATGACCCAAGGGATTTTTTTCACGGAAGGTGGATAATTTGTTATTACGAGTTGAGTTGGGAAGGTTTTTTTCTTGTGGGTTTTTCTACTGTGGGTTTATTGAGTCAAGTGCTCTCTTTGGTCGACTCGAGATCAGATCGATAAAAGGATTGAATAAGTTGTGCTTAAACGAGATCGAGCTGACTCGTGGGGCTAAATGAGTTTTTATATTTATATAGTTTTTATTTCATATATTATATATATTTCGCTTAATATAGTTATATTATATATGTATTTTGTTGTATTTAAAAATATGTATATATTCAAATATAATAAATAATATCAAAAATAATAATTAAGAATTTAAACGAGCCCGAACTGAGCTCGAGCCTGAACAATTTCTTACAAGTTGAGCTTAAGCTCTGTTATAACAGACATTTAGGCTCGAACTCGACTCGCGCTCGTTTAAACTCATGTCTTTTGTGTTAAAAAAAACAAGAAAAGGAAAAAAAAAGAAAAAAATAAAGCAAAATCCAATTGGAAGTGTTAAGCTCTAGACCACATCACAACACGCAATATTAAATCCGGTTATGTTGGGTTAGGTTTTTAGTTGTACGGTTGTGGAATCTTTTAATATGAGGTCTTGCGTGGTTGTATAATTTTCGTATGGATTAGTTTTTTCATTTCAATATATTATATTTCTAGTTATTTCGTATTTTATTATAAAGATACAAAACGGGCTTTCATTGATTTCGAGAGTTAAAATGTTTTAAGATGGTGGTTGTGTTGTAGTAATAATAGTTCTTAGCAAAAAAAAATAAGCGAAAGTTTAATGAACAAAAACTGTAAAAAAAAAATGGGAGTTGTTGGTGTGATACTCACGCATTTTGCATATGTGTCATATGGTATAATATGGCTCATGTTTAAAGATATGGGGCGAATTGTATATTATTGTATGTGTCCAAAGATGGGACACGATGCATTATTACTAGATATCCGTATCAATTTTAACGTGACTACTATAACTTGATTAACTTCTTTAAAACTTTCTATAAATCGTTAATTATTAATTAATTTTATTGTTCAGTTTTACGTCTTCGACACTTTCTCGTTCCACATTGCAAAATTAAAATGTCGGAATGTCGTCGAGTTGGATTCTATACTCGTGAAATGAATTAACATATGAAAATTTTATATAAAGAGTTTGAATGAATAATATGTCACGTCAAGTAGTTGGTATGGATATCAAGTAATAATATATTGTGTCAAATAATTCTTAAAAAAATAAAAAAATATATATACTCACGCACTTTACATATGGGTTGTATGGTACAATATGACCCGTGTCTAAAGATACATGTCGTATTGTAAAATTTGAATTCTTTATTTTTTCAAATAATTTAACCCGTTGTTTTATTACTCGATATCCATTCTATAGACTTGGAAAATTGCTATATAGTCAAAAAGTGTAGGTTTTGTATGAATATATAGTCAAAAAGTATAGTTATCACTCCTATGATTATTGAGAAGCTAAATGAGAAAATGAATGTAGATAAATTTGTAATAGTTTCTATATTTACATCGTATCATCTAATATCCCCCTTCAATCGTAAGGGCGGTGGACCAAGTCTAAGCATGGACAG
>JBCNJP010013224.1:0-12651 GCA_039602395.1 Deinandra increscens subsp. villosa
CGGGTAACTTATATTACTATGTATATATATAGGATGTACCAGCGGCGTATCCACCACATATTAATACAAGCAAATGCACCATCTGTTCTCATATAATCATACATATTCACTAAACGTTTACTAACAACTCCCTAGTCACTTGGCCACCTAATTTCAAGCAAGTATATACACATCACATTATAATCAACATAATTGCATAACACGTATAAGCAATTTAACAACAATTTCATCATATAACACGTATATATCAAGTCACAATTATCTTGAATATATTTTCACAAGTATTGTATGTATACTAGCCCGAAAATATTGAAGAATATTTAAAACATTTATAAGTGGGCTTGTAGAAACTCACCTGATATCTTTAAGTGATTATTCAGACAGAATCTCCGTTATGGTCCACAATTAACCTAGGCGCGTATCGGATTGCATTAATGCAAAGTCATTATAAATAATACCTATGTTTATTAATATCTTATTATCGTAATAAGACTTTATTAGGGTTTATCACTTTTTAAGATCAAAATGACCAAAATGCCCTTATAGGCATAATAACCCTTTTAATTTATAATATGAAGACGCACATCTCTATAAGTAAACGCTCACCCAGGGATCACCCAGTGAGGTATGCCAGGTCCCATTTGGAATTTATGTGACACCCTTGCTATGCCAGAGACCCCGGTGTACAGGCGCTTACCCTTCCGGTCCGCACGAACTTCTAAATATCTGATTAACTCGGTATCTTTAATACTTTATTATTTATTCATTAATTTTAAACTCATACACACTTATTATATATATAAACATGTTATAAAACCAAAAATCAAGTACCCATACCCTCCGGATTATTTTATATTAATTATCTTTATTTAGAAACCCTAATTTCATGAATTTCTCGTTTCATCATCAAAACTCATTTTTACTTCAAACAAACTTAGGGTATTATTCATTATAACATTTAATGATATACTTTAAAATATCTAAGCTTAATTCAAAACCGTTTGCTCAATTTGGGCAGAACAACGTTACGAAAACCCTAATTTTGACCCGTTAACAAAACCATTACCAAACCTTTTCCAATTATGAAATTAACTTAGAGCTTTCTTAAAACACATTAAATTAGGATACCAACAAAAATTCAGACCCTAATTCCCACCCGATCACCCGATTTTATCAAAACAAGCTCAAGAACCCTAATTTTGGATCATTTCTAGAAACCATACTTAGAAATCGAATTAGCCAAAACTGAAAGAGGTTATTTTAAAGCATACCTATTAGAGCTTGACTGCTGAATTTTAACCTCTAACTCCTCTTGTGCAGCTCGAATTCAACTGATAAAGTTTCTGGGTCAGAATAGGGTTTTTGAGGAAGAAATCAGAGAAATTGGTGTTGAATTTGGGATGTTAAGGGTGCTATTTATACCCAATGGCTTCGTCTTGTGTCCCTCCAGGTTTATAGGGTGACTAGCCGGCCAGAAACGACGCGTATAGATCGAATTTTGGGCAACAAGCTAGTGTACGTGGCTTAAAAACGACCTAGAAATGATTCTGGTGCAGATGCAGTCGTCACGGGTCGCGAGAGATGGGAGATAGGTTCCTCGCGACCCTCAAGGGTATGGCTGGCCAGATTTTCATATTAAGCCCCTAAACTTCTGTTTTATGCATTTTAACCCCTGAACTTCTACCGATTGTTATTTTATGCTATAAAACACTTAAGGGTATATTTATAAAGGTTCCTAAGGATCGGGACATGCTCGATGATATACGTATACATACGTATATATATTTTTATATTTATATATATATCTTTCATTATTTTACGTTCTAGCCCCTCAAACTTTACAATACTTATTATTTTATGTTATGAATCATATTAGTATATATTTTTACTAATTCTAAGTCTCAAAATACTTATAATGAATATAAACACGTATAATACTTGTATATTTTTATATCTTTACAATAATTATGCTTTTAGTCCTTTTACTTTTTCGTTAGCTATTAACACACATATTTCACCGTATAGGCCGTTAAACACATATTTCTAACACATGCAACTTATCTAAGACATAGTTTTACCACATTTATCAATTAAGCTTACGTATTTATAATTTAAACACGTATTTACTATATATCTCATGTATCTATGAATTTTGGGATGTTACAGCAGACAAGGACAAAACCGATATCGAACAAATGCAAATGATTGCCAACATCCTCAAGGCCATCAATGCATTTGTTCAATTGAAAATGGCTTTTCTGACAGCGTATGAGTAGAAGAACTCATATGTTGTAATGTGTTTGTTTTAATAAAAATATTTTCAATTGCTTGCATATAATATTTCTCTTTCAATGAACATTATAATATTTATGCAAGATTTAATATAATGACGCATGCGCTAAGAAGAACAAAAAATACGTGTGATAGACATCACTAAAAAATATCCCTCTATAACTACGCAAGTATAAAATTTAATCACGCATGCTAAAAAGCGTCTCATCCATAATCACGCAAGACACATAGAAAATAAATACGGTGTTAAAATCTAATATAAAAAATTTGATAATTACACAAACACAAACACACACAAAAAAAAAATGCAAGTGTAAAAAGTAGCAAAAACAAATAAAATATATTAAAGCAACAATTTTAATTAAGCAATAATTAATATAATCACGCATGTGGTAACGAGTGGAAATATTAATCACGCATACTGAAAAAGCATCTCATCCATAATGAACCTTTGACTATATATATATAGGGGGTCTACGGGTCTACACTATTTTTTGGGGGTTTACAATGAACCTTTGACTATATATATATATATATAGGGCAAGGTTCTAGAGAAAACCAATTCAATCTAGAAAACCAAGGAAACCACTTAAACACCATTGATTAAAAAATGTAGGGTCAAGATTGGTTTGAATATGTTACTCAATTTAAAAATTAATAATTCAAAATTCTCTAATTAGATAGGGGCAAATCGGTAATACTGTAATCTCAAATATTTGAATTTCTAACTGCTTTCCTAGATTTCAGAGAAAATCACTCTCTCTTTCCTAAATCTCAAATCAATATTAATTCTTTAATTATAGAAATCCACATTTTCTAATTAATTGTACGCTTAAAAATTAACAACGAAAGATACATAATTATGTAATCATTTTTGTTAATTGAGATTATACACATGTACTCACATGTAACCATACGTTCATATTACTAGTTCATAATTATGGATACATATATGTAATCACATGTTTATTCATAAATATATATTTGAGATTACATATATGTTATCATAAGTTGATGTAATCACATGTAATCATACGTTCATATTACTAGTTCATAATGAAGGTTAAATATATGTAATCACATGTTTATTCATAAATTTATAATTGAGATTACATATATGTTATCATAACTTGATGTAATCACATGTAATCATACGTTCATATTACTAGTTCATAATTAAGGTTACATATATACATATATGTAATCACATGATTATTTATAAATTTATAATTGAGATTACATATATGTTATCATAAGTTGATTAAAGGTTCACGAACGATGATAAATTGAGGTTACACGCGTGTAATCACATCTGACCACATATTCATTAGAAATCCATAATCAAGATTACATATGTGTAATCATATGTTTATCTATATATACCAAGTCGGTTACATGTTAAAGATGAAGACTAACAAACAAATAAAGCATTCTTGAAATAACTAATCGTGAAAGGTGAATATGGTTTTTGAATGTACATAGAGGCCCTGTACATAGATTAGATTATATTTGGAATTTAAAGAGATAATGGAGGATAATGGAAAATCAGTTATGGAAGGAGATTAATTAGGAACTGGATTTTTGTAATTAAAATATTTATTTAATTGATTATATTAACCAAAAATTACTATAATAACCTTTTCTATTTTTTAAATAAAATTAAAGGCAAGAAATTATATGATTGGTTGGTCATGGTTTTCTTGGTTTTCTAGATTGAGCATGGTTTTCTCTTGATCCATGGCCTATATATATATATATATATATATATATATATATATATATATATATATATAGGGTTAGGATCCTGCGAAAACTAGTTTTTTTGTAAAAACCTAAAAACTAGTATAATTTAGGAGGGGAGGGACTGAAAGTGTAACTTTTTATATTTTATCTCTAAAATAACATGGAGGGGCAAATAAGGAATTAACAAACTTGAGGATCATCGTTAATAAAGAAAAGAAACCCTAGATTCCCGTCGGAGATGAAATCCCGTAGGAGATGAAATCCCGTCGGAGATAAAATCCCGTCGGAGTCAGAAAAGGAACCATCGCAATCCCTAGATTCCCTTAAAGCAACGGAAATGATGAAGAAGATCGTCGGAGACAGAAACGGAACCCTAGATTCCCTTAAAACGTGATCTGAAGATGCGAAAGATCGTCGGAGACTATAAAGGAATCGCCAGAAGTTCTGAAGGCGGATTCAAATCAAAAAACAATGAAGAAGGTAATCTACATCCATAACGTTACTGATTTCAACTAGAAAACAAGCATTTGCATCCATAGCGTAGCGATTAACGATAAAACTGACATACCACAAGCATTCGCACCAAAATCTACATTACGACGTTGCCAGATTCAAGATAAACGTAGTGTTCAGAGTAGTAAACAAGTGCAATACGAGAAAAAGTCCTATTATACAGTACACACGTTCGCAAACACTAGCAGATAGTCAAGAAAAGTGAATATAAATGATTTGTGCACATGTGTAGTATAAATATTATGTTAGAAAATTACACAGAAAATTTTCAGTACACATGTGTAACACGTAAGTGGATATACGTAATACATCAGTGCAAATGTGTGACACATCACTGAATGCTTATTAAAAAAATCAGTGCATATGTGTAGTAAATAAGCAGAATGTTGACGAAAGTGAATAAATATTGTTAGTGCACATGTGTAATACACTGTATTACATAATCACACACCAAAAAACATGTCATATGGCAGTATAATAATTATATATGGTATAGAACTAAGTTTACACTTTATCATACACATGTGCATTGTAGTTTAAATTGTAGTGCACATGTGCACTACAATGGTATGATCAACTAATTTGTGTAATAAAACACATTTACAAATGTCCGAACAATTTGTGTGTAAAAGAATACAATACACACGTGCATTGCCAATGAACCGGCGTAAAATATATGAACATTATTTTTATTACACATGTGTATTATATATATTAGTTTTGATTAAAGTCACTCCACACATGTACATCACATATGAACTGATACAATAATGATATTGTTTAGTTGGATGTTGTGCAGAACACTTACAGTTTGGTTAAAGCTAGACCATATGTGTGCATTATGGTCGAAATGAGCATGCCAAGGTATTGTCTCGGCCTGACTGTAGACGAAAAGAAGCAGTTGGGAAGAAGCAAAAAAGACAGAATACACGAAAGTGCTACATGTTTTCAGCAGAATAATGAAGAAATTGAGCAGTCACAATTAGTGCACGTGTGTATTATAAAAATAGTTTTGAAAAAATACACAAACATTTTGCGGTACACATGTGTAACACGTAAATGCACCTATGTAACAATTTAATTGTTTATGTAAATGACGAATATATGATTTTGTATGATGAGTATTTTATTGACGCATGTGTTGTATGAGAATAAGTGGTTATTGTATATCATAAAGTATGTTAAAATAATAACTAAAAACAAGTGCACATGTGCACTTAAAAATAATAAGAAAAAACTATAAGAGCGATAGACACAGGTCAAAACAGTGCACATGTGTACGTATTATGGCCAAGTATGGGAACGCATGTACTTACATACCCGTTTGACTTGAAAAGTCTTTAACACACATACATTGTTGTGTAAAATATGGTTGGGGTTAATAACAATATGGCAAAATGTTATCTTTAATGAAATTATGGATATTAGTGCACATGTGCACTATATAAAAAAAACTAACACAACGTATCAGAATGTTTGCATACCAAACAAATTAATATACAACTGCAACACAAAGTAACCTAGTAATCATATAAGCATTCAACAAAGTATTATCAAAATGTATAGGAAAGACATTACAGAATTAAAAAAACAAATGTGTTCCGAAATCAAATGAAAATTGTCCAGCAGCATCAGCCAGCTCATCAGCACGTTGAGCCTTATCACAGTTTCGCGCATCATGGCCTTTAAACACAAACAACATACAAACATGATGAGTGTTAGATATAACATATATTATGCATACACTTGCAGGTTATGGAAAAATAGAAAAGGAAAACAAATACAACATAATAATAATACACATGTGCACTGTTACGCAACTATACCGGAAAATATATGTGCATCATGGTGTTTAGCACCAAATAAGTTCAAATAACATGTTTTATATAAAAGTGAATGATGACATAATAAGTTTTTGTTCAGGTGAGGTATTACCGGACAGGGTAAGGATCCTGCAAAAACTATTTTTTTTTGCGAAAACCTAAAAACTAATACTAAAACCTTCATAACTTTTACATACGTTAATATTTTTTCTATGAAACTTGCACCAAAAATCTTAAAATTTTATTGTCTTTGATTCTGGAAAAGAAATTGATATTTCGAAGAAAAAAAAATTAGTGCACATGTGTATTATTAGTGCACATGTGCACCATTTTCATTAGTACTACACAAATGATAATTGTCATGAGAAAACATATTGTTTAGGTTAAAAACATTTAAAAAAACTAAAATATTCATAGAACTAATGATAATTCTCCATATGCACTATAACTATTAGTTATAGTGCACATGTGTAGCATAAAATTTAAAAAATTTTAAAACGTTAAATATATTTTCAGAGTTAAAGATAACACAATTATAAGATTTGTGGTGCAATTTCTCTTTTAAAATGTTAATGTATACGACACATATAAAGTGTTTTTTATTAGTGCACATGTGCACTAATAAAAAACCATGGAAAACTAACAAAATTATAACGTATTTGATGCGATTTTTCTAAAAAAAACATTAACGCATACTATATGTATGAGTTTTATTATTAGTTCACATGTGCACTAATAAAAAAACGACGAGACGTTAAAGTTTTTTTTACATTTTTTCCAGAATTAAAGAACTCATAATTCTAAGGTTTTTGGTGCAAATTTTTTTAAAAAATATGATCGTATGAAAAAGTTATGTAGGTTTTAGTATTAGTTTTTAGGTTTTCGCAAAAAGATGTGGTTTTTACATGATCCTTACCCTTACCGGACATATGCGGACATTAATACACATGTGTACTATTACTCGACCATACTGAAAAATATATGTGCATCATGGTGTTTAGCACCAAATAAGCTCAAATAACAGGTTGTATATAACAGTGAATAATAACATAATAAGTTTTGGTTCAGGTGAAGTATTATCGGACGTATGCGGACATTAGTGCACATGTGCACCATTCCCGTTGGTATGAGTAGAACCACCGATTGAAACCATGTTTCGTTAATCAGACACCTAATATAACAAAAAATCATCAAAATTGATAAAGATAACATAACTATGATACTTAATTCTCTCATGGGCATTTCATCAAACACTTGTGTGCGTTATTGACAATGAACACTATGATAGCGATTTAGGTTTACTCTAAATGCTATTTCATATTTGAAATCAAAACATTACACACACATGACATAGAAAATTGAAAATAGAGATGAACATTTGGATTTAGAAGTGATGGAGTCATCAGGTAGTTCGATCAGATCAAATAGAATAGTGGGTTACCGTGATTGTGAATGTAATCGTATTGTATCCGTGTTGCGACTGGAGTGTGTTTGAGAGCACAGATCAAATCGTCGGAGACGGTGACATCGATTTCGTCGGAGGCAGAATTCAAATCGCCGGAGCCAGAGTCATCGATTTCGCCGGAGCTCAGATGTGTGTTTGCGAGAAATGCGCAATATTTAGGTTAATAGAAAATAATGTTTGCGACTGTAATGTTTGATAGCTCAAATCAGTTCGCCGGAGACAGATTCGTCGGAGACAGAGATACGCCGGATTCAGAAGACGAGAGAGGTAAGATGCGTGATCGAGATGAATGTAATTGTAGGTGATATAAATACTGTTTAATAATAAATAAATGTTGATGGACAAATTTGCCCTTCATTAAAGCTTGTTTTTAGGTTTTCACAAAAAATAGGTGTTTACACCCGATCCCTCCCCTATATATATATATATATATATATATATAGGGTTGGGGTAATTTGGAACCCACGTTAAGTTGAGAAAACTTTGGAACCTCGTCAAAAACGAGGTTAAAAAAACGTTTTTTTCCTCAATTTTTTATGGTGGTTCTTTATTTTATAGATTACTCTTAAATTAAAAAAATCAAAAAAACACCTAGTAGATTTAAAAAATAATAATAAAAGTTACATATGTAACTTAAAAAAAATCTACTAGGCGTTTTTTTTTTAATTTTTTTCCATTTAAGAGTAGTTTATAACTTAAAGAACCACCATAAAAAAATTAAGAAAAATAAACGTTTTATTTACCCCATTTTTGAAGAGTTTCCAAAGTTTCCTCAACTTAACATGGGATCCAAATTACAGTTCCCATATATATATATATATATATATATATATATATAGGTTTGGGGTAAAATACATCCAGCAAAAACGCTACATCCATTGCGGATTCATCTGGGGCATCCATCAAGATCATCCAACAGCCAGGATCTATGGTGTTTCCGCCTATGGTGTTTTTTCCCCCACCGAAAACACCATAGGCGGAAACACCATAGATCCTGGCTGTTGGATGATCTTGATGGACGCCCCAGATGAATCCGCAATGGATGTAGCGTTTTTGCTGGATGTAGGCTAACTCGACTCTATATATATATATATATATATATATATATATATATATATATATATATATAGGGTTAAGTTCAAATGAGAACTTTTTCTTTTGAAAACTTTTGAGAACCATTTTGAGCCACTAATTTTCAGGGGGGGAAGCATTCAAATTCATGGGGGGGATTTCCATATATATAAACTAGTGGCTTAGAATGGTTCTCAAAAGTTCTCAAACCAAATTGGTTCTCAAACGATCCTCTCCCTATATATATATATATATATATATATATATATATATATATATATATATATATATATATACAGTAAAACCTCTATATATTAATAATGTTGGGACCGGAGTATTTTATTAATTTAGCGAGATATTATTATATCGATAAATTAATAAATTACTAATTTAAAGAGTTGGCTTATATTCGTGAGCAACTCTCAGATTAATGCATCGACCTTCAAATTTCCATGTCCGTTCATTTTACCTATTTGAATAAAAAAGAAACAAGGATCTTCAAAATTCTCATGTACATTCACACATTAATGAACTTGTCAGGTTCAATGTACATAGATCTAGATTGATCACTATAAAATGTCTAATGATACCGTTCAAAATCCGATTGATGATGAAGTTGATGATGATTCAGTACCTTTGGAACCGGTTACTCGGAAAGAAGCATTGCAAGCCATAACAACTCTTCACAACTTTTTGTTGCAATACGAGAATACAGTGCCTCAAGAGTCAACTCTTAAGTGCAATGGGTACACTCAATATTGATTAGAAGTTCACAAAAAAAAAACAAGTGACAATATATTCATTTTTTACTAGACAATCTTAGAAGTTTAGAATATTTAAGTAATTATTAACTTATAGTTTCACTAGGACCACTATATTTACTTTGGGATTTCAAAAAAAATATTATCTTATTATTTTATCAATTGGGGTCCTATTTTGTACTGGTCCCAAGTTGGGACCAGACAAATTATTAATTTTATCGAGGTTATTAATTTATCGAGTATTAAATTATAGAGGTTTTACTGTATATATATATATATATATAAATATATATAGTAAGGATCATGTAAAAACCACATCTTTTTGCGAAAACCTAAAAACTAATACTAAAACCTTCATAACTTTTTCATACGATCATATTTTTTCATGAAATTTGCGCCAAAAGTCTTAGAATTATGAGTTCTTTAATTCTGGAAAAGAAATTGATATTTCGAAAAAAAAAAAAATTAGTGCACATGTGTATTATTAGTGCACATGTGCACTAATAATAAAACTCATACATATAGTATGCGTTAATGTTTTTTTTGGAAAAATCGCATCAAATACGTTATAATTTTGTTATAATTTTGTTAGTTTTTCGTGATTTTTTATTAGTGCACATGTGCACTAATAAAAAAGCACTTTATACGTGTCGTATACATTAATATTTTAAAAGAGAAATTGCACCACTAATCTTATAATTGTGTTATCTTTAACTCTGAAAATATATTTAACGTTTTAAATTTTTTTAAAGTTTATGCTACACATGTGCACTATAACTAATAGTTATAGTGCATATGTAGAATTATCATTAGTTCTATGAATATTTTAGTTTTTTTAAATGTTTTTAACCTAAACAATATGTTTTCGCATGACAATTCCCATTTGTGTAGTACTAATGAAAATGGTGCACATGTGCACTAATAATACACATGTGCACTAATTTTTTTTTTCTCGAAATATCAATTTCTTTTCCAGAATCAAAGACAATAGAATTTTAAGATTTTTGGTGCAAGTTTCATAGAAAAATATTAACGTATGTAAAAGTTATGAAGGTTTTAGTGTTAGTTTTTAGGTTTTCACAAAAAAAAGAGTTTTCGCCGGATCCTTACCCAATATATATATATATATATATATATAGGGTTAGGTTCAAATGAGAACTTTTTTCTTTGAGAACTTTTGAGAACCATTCTGAACCACTAATTTTCAGGGAGAAGCATTCAAATTCATGGGGGGGGGGGGGGGTGATTTCCTTATATATAACTTGTGGCTTAGAATGGTTCTCAAAAGTTCTCAAACCCAATTGGTTCTCAAATGATCCTCTCCATATATATTATATATATATATATATATATATATATATATATATATATATATAGGGAGAGGATCATTTGAGAACTAATTGGGTTTGAGAACTAAAAAGAACTAATCTTAGCCACTAGTTTATATATATAGAAACCCCCCCTCCCCCCCCCCCCCCATGAATTTGAATGCTCCCTCCTTGAAAATTAGTGGCCCAAATTGGTTCTCAAAAGTTTTCAAAATAAACAGTTCTCATTTGAACCTAACCCTATATATATATATATATATATATATATATATATATATATATATATATATAGTAAAAAGTTCATTATAGACACCCTATTTCACATGTAAAATTACTCTATTTCGCATTTGAAATTCAATTGAAAAAACTTTTTTTTAGATTTTATGTAAATAAATAAATAAAATCTAAGATAAACAATAAGAATTGTGAAAATTTTAATTCATGAATGATGCAGCTTACGCGCACTCATTCTGATCCTTTCGTTTTACTCTTTTTTCCAAAATCAAGCCATGTACGTCATAAATTTCATTACGTAATCATTCATGAATAAAAATTTTCACAATGATCATTGTTTATCTTAGATTTTATTTATTTACATAAAATCTAAATTTTTTGTTTATTAAATTTAACATGCGAAATAGAGTAATTTCACATGTGAAATAGGGTGTCTACCTGTCTATACTTATGGGGGTGTCTACAATTAACCTCTCCTATATATATTTATATGTATATATATTTATATGATTAGGTTCAAATGAGAACTTTTTCTTTTGAGAACTTTTAAGAACCATTCTGAGCCACTAATTTTCAGAGGGTGAAGGGAGAGGACCATTTGAGAACCAATTGGTTTTGAAAACTTTTGATAATCATTCTAATCCACAAGTTTATGTCTATGGAACCCCCCCCCCCCCCTCCCACCCCACCCCATGAATTATAGTGGTCCCTACCTGAAATTTGTGGTTGAGATTTGATTCTCAAAAGTTCTCATTTGAACTTAACCCTACATATAGTGACGAATTTTTTTTAGCAATACCGTCTAAGTAAATGTAGTAAAAGTGAGCAGGCGCCACCAAAGATATTGGTGGCGAGATGTCGCCATGGAAGGGTCAAAAATTTTAGTCACCCAAAAGTCCTCTTTGTACGTTGTAGTGTAATAATTATCCCAAATAATATATTCTAATATTTTAGTTGAAGCTAACAAAGAAAGGTGATGGAAACGAAATAAGGGGAAAAAGGGGAGTTCAAAATCTCAAATTGATGGCAGCCATGAAAACAAGGAGCAATAACATACAATATAAACATAATTATAATCATGTGGTTTGACCATTTGAATTATCATAAAGTTAAAGGGTCTGGGCGCCGTGTATTCTAAGATAGCATCATTGTTTTTTATATGATACACACATAAAGAATATGTACACTATCAAAAAGATTATTTTCTTGCTCTTCTTTTCTGGATTCTATAAATAACTTTGTTATAAGTAGTATTATATAGGATACATCTGTTTGAAGTATAATCTTTTTGATCTATTTGTACGTTTAAAAACATAAAACTATATGTACGGATGAATGAAATATTTGGATGATGAATAAAAAGCACGAGCACATGTATCGTGTCTAGTGATAGTGTACATATTCTTCATCTACACATATTG
>JBCNJP010013225.1:0-12643 GCA_039602395.1 Deinandra increscens subsp. villosa
TTTTGATCAATAAAACAATCGGTTAATTACGTTTCGATGTCCGGATAGCTAGATCGAGTAGACGATCCGATGCTCACGCATTTTCACATTGAACAAAATAGAAGTGTGTGTGAAACACTTTCTACATGCATGTGACACCAATTACATAGAGAATTTGTTACCTGAACACCTCTTTTCAGCAGCTCTTCTTTAACAGGAATGCGATTTCCAGCTGCTTTCCATGTGAAAACTTGAACTTTTGAAGGAATCCAATTAACCCATGGATGATTTATCCGTTGAACTGCTGCGTTTGACTCAATTTGTCTTCTAATAAAAGAAGTATGGAAGTTCCCATCCGCACACCCGATCCAAGACCATATATCCGAACCTTCCCGAAAAGAATAGTTATTGATTAGAGCTGTTAACTGAGCGAGTTGGCCTTGCAACAGAACAGGACTTAGGGGCTGATTCCAACTCCAGGAGAATGAGATCGGAAGGCTGCTTGTTAGAATCCTGGAGCTAACTTTGCAAAAATTGTTTGTCTCCAAGGCAAAGAGGTCAGGAAATCTATCTTTTAAAGCACCAAAAGCCAACCATTGATCAAACCAGAACAAAGTTGAGGACCCGTCACCAACAAACACTTTCATGTCTTCCCAAAAACTGACACCGTTTTGTTCTATTTCCAACAGCCCGCTATTAATCGCTTTCCAACAGCCCGCTAAGGACTTCTTGACCGGGACGATATTGTGAGAACGGTTGGAATGATGGATAGATTTTATAACATTTACCCACAGGTCCATATATCCATGTTTAAACTTCCATCCCCATTTGGATAATAAAGCAAGATTAGCCGCTTTTAGCGAACCAATTCCGAGCCCGCCCACCTGCTTAGGAGCCATAACCTTATCCCACGCCACCCAAGGAATTTTGAAAGTATCATCGGACTGCCCCCAGAAGAAGTTCCGTCGGATACCTTCCAGAATTTTAATAACACTTTCAGGGGCCTTGAAAAGAGAAAGGTAATAGGTTGGTAAACTCCCAAGGACTGATTTGATTAGCGTAGCCTTTCCACCTTGCGATAACATCTTTTCTTTCCATCGACTAAGAAGAGATTTCATTTTTTCAATAACTGGGCTCTAATTTCTCGCCAGCCTCATATTGGAGCCTACAGGAATACCCAAATGGATAAATGGCAGTTTTTCAGATTTGCAATTAAGGGTTCGAGCCAGCGGGTCAATCGAGGACATCTCAAGACCCACTCCATAGAGTTTACACTTCTGGAAATTAACCTGCAGCCCTGATGCAAGGTGGAAACACCGTAGAAAACGAGCCAAAAATTCAGCATTTTCAAATTTCACTTGAAGATTCCCCCAAAAAGATTACATCATCCGCGTACATTAGGTGAGAGATACAGGGACCCGAGTTAGGGAGATGTAGTCCACGAAACATGCCATCATTGATTGCCTTTTCCGTGGCCAAATGAAGGGCTTCCATACCAATTACAAAAAGGAGGGGAGAAAGTGGATCTCCCTGTTTAACACCTCTAAAATTTTGGAATTCCTCGGATGGAGACCCATTAATTAAGATAGAAACTCTGGACGATCTCAAACAGCCTTGAATCCAAGAGCACCATAAATGCGGAAAATTCATCTGTCTCATCACACTGTCAATGAAGTCCCAACTAACTGAGTCAAAGACTTTCTCGAAGTCTACTTTAAAGAGGATAGCAGATTTCTTGGACGATTTGAGCCATGACACAACTTCATTCAGGACCAAGGGACTGTCAATAATTGAACGACCTTCAATGTAAGCAGATTGTGTTCTGCTAATTATAGAATTCATTATCACTTTCAACCTGTTTGCAAGCACCTTTGAGATAATCTTGTAGATACCACCAATAAGACTGATGGGACGGAAGTGATTAAAATTTAGGGGATTCTTTATTTTAGGAATCAAAGTGATGAATGATGAATTACACCCTCGACTAATCTGCCCCGAAACGTGAAAACTCTCTAGAATCTGCATCAGCGGGTCCTCTAGCATGTCCCAATGATGCTTAAAAAACTTCATGCTAAAACCATCCGGGCCTGGTGCCTTATTAGATGCAAAATCCCATACCGCCCTTTTTAGTTCACTCTTTGAGAAAGGCTCAATAAGATTTTCAGCCTGCAGCTGAGTTATTTTTTTGAAGTTACCAGAAGTGAATTCAGGTCTCCTACGTAGCGGCTCTTGAAATTTTTCTTTGAAAAAATTGGCAGCCAAATGTTTTATTAATCTGGGCTCCCTGATTAATCACCATGATGTTGAATGCCACTAATCTTGTTCTTGGCAAGTCGACACTTGAGCTGACCATGAAAAAATGCACTGTTCTCGTCCCCGTGCTTTAACCATTTGATTTTTGATTTTTGCACCAAGTCTTTTTGATGGATTTCTTCGATTTCTTTAATCCTTGTTACTGCTTCGTGTCTCCTTCTAAGATCCTCATTAGACATTCCCATGATTTCAGCCTTGAAATCAAGACCTTGTATAGTGTCAAGTAAAACCTGCTTTTCTTTTGTCTGTTTATCCCGGTTTTCTTTATTCCAACATTTCAGATTTTCCTTGACTTCTTTCAATTTCAGCATCAGTCGCCTATCCGGTCTTGAATCTTGACAATCCCAAGAGGCTTTAAGAATCTTGTTAACCCTGTCATTATACCCGGGCATACTAATCCACGAGTTGAAGTACCGAAAGGGCTGTGGACCAAAATCAAATTTATCAGTAGTCAACAAAAGAGGACAATGATCAGAAGTCTCTCTCGATAGAGCAATCAGAGAAGCTTCTGGCCAAGTCCTCATAAATTGATTTGAAACCAATACTCTGTCAATTTTGCTAAATTTATCTCCGGATGGAGACATGTAGGTGTATTTCATGCCACCCATCTTGTATTCCTTTAAGCCCGCATTAACGATAAAGTGATTAAACTTGAGAGCATTGGTGGGATAAAATTCAGAATTAAGTCTTTCATCAGGTGTACGTACCTCGTTGAAGTCACCAAGTAGAATGGCCGGAGTGTTTGGGAACGAGCACAGCAGGCTGCCAAGATCCGACCAGAGCAGGTTTTTCAAGGATGGGATCTGAGGTCCATAGACATTTACAACAAGCAGATTGGATTGTTCAGTGACAAGGGTACCATGGATAGATAAGAAATTACGACTGGAATTGGATGAAATTTTTCGAAATTTGGAGGGATCCCAAATACTTAGTATTCCCCCTAATCTTCCAACAGATTCAACAATTTCAAACTCAAATTGAGTTCTGCCCCAAATTGATGCAACTAGCTCATTAGAGATCGTCGACCTATGTGTTTCCTGGACGACAACAAAGCGGACCTTATGGATTGAAATCAATTTCCGTATCCAGTTCCTCTTGCATGGACCGATTCCATTGGAATTTATCGTGATGTAATCCATGGGTAAATGAAAAACAGTCAGGAAACAGGGATACGGGAAGAAAACTTATTGCCGAACCACGTTTGGATCTGGAATTAGGTTTCCCACTTCTTGCTGGAATCCGTTCATGCTAAAACCGAGGTTGTTCCCAACTTGCATTGTCCTTAGAGTTTCGCTGTTAGAGCCCTGTGAATCTTGCGGGATCAAATTCACCTGATCATTTTTTGCAGGACGAGATTGCTTAATCTGAGTAGAATGTGAATTTTGGGAGTTTCGACCATGCTTGGTTCCCTGAGGTCGAAAGATAAAGGAAGGGGGACGAAGAGAGTTGCTCAATCTGAATGGGAGGGCTGAGGCATTGCGATGCCGTGATTTGACAAGAGATGACGGAGGAGGGAGTGATCTGTGCGTGGAACATCTTCTGTTTGGGGGAAAAGAGGGATTTGGGGAAGGTAGATTTGGGGCAGGAAGGGGATGTATAGAAGGAGAGGAAGCTTCAGATCGCCTGGGGCCGGGATCCGATCGGATGTGGGGGGGGGGGGGTGGTTTGGAGATGGGCGACTGGAAGAAGCTATGTTGTGTTGGGGGGTCACTTGGGATTGATTGGGATGAGGGGGTTGAAGTTCGTGGAATTGATCGACAGGAGATGGGGAAGGTGAGGCCAGAATTCTGATTGGTAAAGAGTGGGATTGATTATTTTTTTTGGCTAGAATGGGAATGAGATTGGGCCATAATATTGATAGGAGATGGGTAATTTAAGTTATTGGGCTCACCTGGGGAGGGGGGTGTTGGAACAGAAGAAGTTGGGCTAGGGTTACTGGCGGGAGATTCAGGAATTCTAGAGGGAGAATTATTATTGGAGACACGTGGAGGAAAAGGGGGTGGAGGTGGTGGGGAAGGGGGAGGGGAAGGGATATCTCGAGCCGACCTTGGGGAAGAAAATAATGATGAATTCGATTTTTGTGGTTCCAAAGTGGGCGGAAAGTGAACCGTTGGCGCCGGCGTATCGATTCCGATACCGGAGATAGTTTTGGAATCTGCATAAGTCGCCGGACTCGTTGGAGTTCTGATATTCTTCCCGGAGCAGGTATCCGACAGATTTTGAATTTCGCCTTCCTCAACATCGTTAAACAGTGAATCCGCCGAATCAAAATCCGAAGCTTCAGTGGATGCTTTAGATGATGATGATGTCGCCGGCAATAAGATCGGGGGAACCCATTGATTAGGGGATTCACATACCCATATGTTATATGTTGCATTATTCCATCTCAGGTGAATTTTACCTTCAACCCTTTCAACATTACTTGTGAGAATGTAACATGTTCCAGTAGTTACATCATAAGCATCCCAATTAAAATCAGAGGATTCAACTATTGTCCCAAAAGCTCTCCCGACGGAGTTAAAGGTGTCTTTACTTCTGAGATGAAAAGGAACCCCCCTGAAGATTAGCTGGGCAGCTCTTTCATTCTTGAGAAATTGGCCTTCCCATATGAACATACTTTTAAATATCTTAGACCAAATATGTTTCTTGTTTTCGTAAAATGATTTGGCCTCTAACGACGTTTCAAACTTTAGCAAGAGACTGCCTTCAGAAGATAAGATGAGATTAGCACTATATAAATGATGGACGTCGATCGCTTCACCGATAAGGATCAGTTTTTTCCAGACCGTAGGCACCAGAGGGGGGGGGGGGGGCAGAAGAAATATGAACTTCTAACGGGGCTTCTGAAACCGGGTCGTGTTTATGAAGGTTGCCGTTCATTATATCCCGGTAAGATAACGTTACAGGTTTGTTTTGAAGGTTAGGGTGTAGGCTATGATTAAGAACTGGTGCATGCATGGGGTTTTGGTGGGTTGGTGTGTATGTATGTCTATGTCTGGAGTTAACAGCAGGTTGAGCTTGGGGGTTGGGTGGTGATTGAACGGTGCCTGATGCGGTGGGTGAGACCAGGGGTGCTGATGAAGATTTGCAGTAGGTTTGGTGATTTTGGACCTAATCACAACATGCTTTGTATCTCCAAGATGAACACGATGTAATTTATCGATCATAACTTCATGATTTTTTACACCGGCAAATCTTACAAAACCATACCTATGTCCATTCCTATCCCTTCCATTCGGAATGAGTGCATCTTTCAGAGTACCAAGGTGGCAGCACTTCCGCCAGATTGTGGCGGCCGTGCATTCCGGCGAGAGATTAGTAATTAGGTATGAGGTGGTGGGTTGCGACGGTAGGTATGGAGGCTGGGTGGTTTGTGGATGGCGTTGATCTCTGGTGGTTCTTGGCTTCCTGCGGTTGACGATTACCCATTCATCTTCAGCCTCATTGTTGATGACTCCAACTCTCTCTCTCACAGGAACTCTCTCTCTCTCCATCTCTTCTTTGTTGATGACTCCAACTCTCTCTCTCACAGGAACTCTCGGCTCCAAGTGGGCTATGTACTATATACCATTTTAATCAAAATTTTAAGCTCTCAGTTTTTATATGCTTTATTATTTTTTTCAAATTATATACAAACGAATTATTACAAGTATAATAATATATTTAGTTTTAACAATGTCATTTAATAAAATTTAATTGCATTGTGCAATTACAAAGTGTAATACCATTTTATAATGTGATATAAAATGTTAAGTTTGAAATGTGTTGATATCTTTCATAACATCTTATACCTGATACAAATTTGTGTCGTAATGTTCTAGTCAGTCTAACAGTAAATATTATGAGTAATTTTAGAGTATGTCGGTTACCATTTAGAAAACATTATTTTATAATGGTATTTCTCCATCCATGGTAAATATCAACAGGTCTCAAAAAGTCTATGTTTAGCATGCAGTTGGCAATATTTCAGATCACTCATTTGAAAAGGAAAACGTTCAAATCAAACCTTGTAGAAGCATATGATAACATAGACTTTTTTTATTTTATTTTATGTTTAGAAGCCAGCAAAGATGAAAACATCTGTATCTATCTTTTTTTGTTTAGAAGACACCAAAAAGAAAACATGTCATTATTTGAAATTCAAATATGATGATATTTAAGAATGGGAGACATTATTTAACGTTCAAACGAAGACATATATCCAACATAGTCTTTTCATAGACAACGTACATCACGTCACAAAACATCAAATTGCACGTACATACTTTATTTTGGATTCCTGGATCTCCCATTGAATAGTCGAGCTTCAACAATCTATAATATGTTGACTCGTTTACAACACTCAATTGCATCATCATACATTTCTTCAATCCCATACTTGAACTGAAATCCGGTGCCCAATAGTTTTTCTGAGGAGACACTAGGAATCATCATTTTCTCAGCATCCTCCGACTTCAAGAGGCTATTAAAAAATATAAACGTGGTAAAAAGTTTTCAGTTTATAAAAAGTAATAAAGATATTAAATCTTACTCAATATTTGGTATGTTATATTCAGGATACTTGGTCGATAACAACTTGTACAATTCCTCAATTGGTACTTCAGTTTTCGAACAAATATACCTCCCTTTTGCAGTCGGATGCTCAAAAAGATGAATGTGTGCGCTAGCTACATCGTCAACATGCACAAAAGGTGCTCTCCTTAGCAATTGATACGAGTGAGTATTACCTGAAATTTAAATAATTTGAGTTTTGTTACGTCGTAAAATATTACTAACATAGAGTTCTCATTAGGTCGTGCTTAAATTACGTTTGGGTTCAGGTAAATTAGAAAATAAGTGGGATATTCATATTCAATTCGCACTGTCGAACATGAATAACTCACCGAAGATCATAGCCATCACGTCACGCACGGATTGCGGGCATCGAGGCCCAAGAAAAGGGCCATGAATAAACGTGGGGTGGATCGTCACGACATCTAATCCTTCTTTCTCACCAAACTCGATGATTGCTTTCTCAGTTAGCGTCTTTGAAATATGATACCAAGCTCCCATTAACTTCACATGATCACGGATATAGTCAACGTCACTCCATGATTCCTCATCTACGCACTTGGTGTGGTTATTCCCGTTAAACATAACCGCTGACACACTAGATGTGTACACCACCTTCTTTACTGTCTTTGAATCAACACATGCTTGTAAAACACCTAAACTGCCCCTGATCGATTTTTCGGTTACATCTTCTACAGTGTCATTGCTCCCGAAACTCATCGGGTGGGCAACATGAAAGACACCGATGCAACCTTTGATGGGTGCATCAAATCTCTCCGGTTTGGTTAAATCCGCTTCAAATATTTTGAGTCTCTCCGATGCATGTGGTAGGTTTGTGAGATAGCTCACATCTAGCAATCATAAGGTTTTGGGTAAGATTTTGAAATGTGACACTGAACTTGGTTTAAAAAATGAATTTTTATTTAAGGATATGTTATTTTAGACTCAACTTTAATTTCAATAAAATTTATATTAGAATGTGAACACATAAGATAAAAAATAAAAGAGCGATGTATATAGAATACTTTAACAACTTACCATGTAATTACTAGCACTCAGCCACTCAACTATAACCTTTTATCAAAAAAAACCGATTGGTATGTCGACATTAAATTTTATTTTATTTGGAAGGCATAATAGTATTCATTTAGTCAAGCATTAAAAATTATAATTTTTTATCGGTGAATCTATCCTACTCTTAAGCTACTTTCCAAACTAAATTACATAAATTATGTAATTGTCATTATCATCGGTTACAAACCAGTTCAGTTTTTTTTGTTTTTAAACCGGGTCGGTTTAGGTGACTTGTTTCTCCACATCTTCTACATGCAGAAGGAGGTACGGGGTACAGATGGTTTGTTTCTGAAGAAAAAAAAAAACTGGAAGAATTTGCAGAAAAAAAACTAGAGAGTCAAAATAAGCCCAGGACGAAGGGATTAGAGCCAGGTATCCAGATGAGTAAGACGTTTTCATCACATAAATGATAAATGTTAAAAACTTGTAAATAAACATATACAAACTAATGAAGAATAATATAACCTGCACCAGATGATCTGACTGTGGTATTTACAGAATATCCATGTTCAAGTAGCCTTTTGATGGTCCATGATGCTAAAAACCCTGTTCCTCCGGTCACACAAATGCTTCCTTTCTCCATCTCCATCGATCTTCAATTCGTTTTGATTTCTTGTTTCATCTGGAATGATGATGAGTTAATTGGTTTATATATATATATGTGTGTGTGATCTTTAGATTAATTAGTGGTTTGATGTCTGCCGTTTGGCAACCAATGCATGTTTGACTTGTTTTTTTTTAACGGCAAATTTAGATTACCGACGGGGACATTACACCACCTATCCGATCATCTTCAATTCTCATCAGGAGGAAGCTCACCATTGGTAAGAAAACCCCCTGTTCAACTTGTAACCCTCAAGTTTTATTATTTTATTATAAGTGAGACTTGAACCCCAGACCACATACCAATATGCTAATCTAGTGGTTGTATGTTTGACGGGTAAAGTTTAATGGAAAACTAAGTTTTAGTTGGAAAACTGGAAAACCAAAGAAAAATTATATTAAATGAAGGCTAATTATGTTATATTGGTGCTCTTTTCTTTTTCTTTTGTTTTTTTTAAATTTTCGTGTCTATCCACTTAATGCCACCTAACGACCTAAAAAAAACTTAAAAAAAAAACGTTCTTTTTTGTTTTGGTTCGTCCGACTATGTTGCATATATGCAACATTGTATGTTGTTTACGTTGCGTACATGCAACATTGTATGTTGTGTATGTTACGTTCATGCAACATAGCATGTTGCATATGTGCAATATATGAAACATATAATGTTGCATATATTCAACGTATGCAACACGCTATATTGCATATATGCAACATTGTCGGACGAACAAGATGAACAAAAAAACGTTTTTTTTTTTTTTTTTTTGCTTTTTTATAAAGTTATCATGTGTATATATGTGAAATTAAAAAAAAGAAAAAAAAAAGAATGTCAAATTACCCAAATAACCTTCATTTAATATAATTTTTCTTTGATTTTCCAGTTTTCTAAATAAAAATAGTTTTCTAAAGAACCTTACTTATTATTCGAAGTATTTAATAGGGCTAATAAAAAGAAAATAGTGATGCATATGCACACAGACATACATCCACAGTCAATCCAATTCAGTCCTCTGTTTAAAATTGGACTGAGATGTTATTAGAGTTTTTTTAATGTAGTATGAAAAAATATTAATTAGGTATGTGTGTTTTTAATGGCATTTATGAGGTGTATGTAGTTAGAATGTATTTATCAAAAGAGGTATTTTTTTCATTTAATAGTTTCTTTTTGTATTTATCAAAAAAGGTTTCACATTCACCTCTTTGAGCACCCAAGTGTAAAAGAGAGGTATATTTGTTCGAAAATTAGTACTAGTTGAGGAATTGTACAAGTTGTTATCGACCAAATATTCTGAATATAACATATCAAATATTGAGTAAATTTTAATATATTTATTTCTTATAAAATTTCATTACTTTTTATAAAATGAAAACTCTTCTTACAACTTTTTCATTTTTAATAGCCTTTTGAAGTTGGAGGATGCTGAAGCTCGAGTAAGGTTTAAGAAATGTTTGATGATGCAATAAAATGTTGTAAACGAGTCAACATATTATAGATTGTTGAAGCTCGAGTATTCAATTGGGGGGGGGGGGTGCAGAAATCCAAATTAAAGTATGTGCAATTTGATGTGTTGTGCCGTTCCAAAAAAGAATTTGATGTGTTGTGACCGTGGTGTTGTCGATCTATGAAAAGACCATGTTGGGTATTTTTCTTCGTTTGAACGTTAAATAATGTCCCCCTTTCTTAAACTTCATCATATATCATATTTGAACTTCAAATAATGACATGTTTTCGTTTTGGTGTCTTTTAAACATAAAAAAGATGCACACAGATGTTTTCATCTTTGCTGGCTTCTAAGCATAAGAAAAGATAGTATATGTTATCATATGCTTCTACAAGGTTTGATTTGAGTGTTTTCCCTTTTCAAATGCATGTTCAGAAATATTGCCAACTACTAAACATAGACTTTTTAGAGGCGTGTTTAGAAATATTACCAACTACTAAATATAGACTTTTGAGACGGAAGGCCTATTGATATAAAATTATCGTTACACACTAATGCATCATATTTAGAGTGCATTTATAACACGGATGGTGTGTAGAGGAGAGAGAATAAAAAAATTCCATAAACACATGTACTTAAATAATGTAGAGATTAAATATGTTTGTTCGAAAACTGAAGTACCAATGGAGGAATTGTACAAGTCGTTATCAACCAAGTATCCCGAATATAACATACCAAATATTCAGTAAGTTTTAATATATTTGTCTCTTATAAACCATTTTATTACTTTTTAAGAAATGAAAACTCTTCTTACTACCTTTTTTATTTTTAATAGCATTTTGAAGTCGGAGGATGCTGAAGCTCGAGTAAGTTTTAAGAAATCTTTGATGATGCAATTAAGTGTTGTAAACGAATCAACATATTATATATTGTTGAAGCTCGAGTATTCAATGGGGGGTCCAGAAATCCAAAATAAAGTATGTGCAATTTGATGTGTTGTGACCATGGTGTTAATTTTTGCGATTTTTGAATTTTTTTTATATTTACTGAGAACCGCCACCCGGGATTAGGATCCATGACTCTTCGCCCCTCCAAACTTTTCGCCCAAGCTTCGCTAGTGGTTCATGCAACATAGCATGTTGCATATGTGCAATATATGAAACATATAATGTTGCATATATTCAACGTATGGAACACGCTATATTGCATATATGCAACATTGTCGGACGAACAAGATGAACAAAAAAACGTTTTTTTTTTTTTTTTTTTGCTTTTTTATAAAGTTATCATGTGTATATATGTGAAATTAAAAAAAAAGAAAAAAAAAGAATGTCAAATTACCCAAATAACCTTCATTTAATATAATTTTTCTTTGATTTTCCAGTTTTCTAAATAAAAATAGTTTTCTAAAAAACCTTACTTATTATTCGAAGTATTTAATAGGGCTAATAAAAAGAAAATAGTGATGCATATGCACACAGACATACATCCACAGTCAATCCAATTCAGTCCCCTGTTTAAAATTGGACTGAGATGTTATTAGAGTTTTTTTAATGTAGTATGAAAAAATATTAATTAGGTATGTGTGTTTTTAATGGCATTTATGAGGTGTATGTAGTTAGAATGTATTTATCAAAAGAGGTATTTTTTTCATTTAATAGTTTCTTTTTGTATTTATCAAAAAAGGTTTCACATTCACCTCTTTGAGCACCCAAGTGTAAAAGAGAGGTATATTTGTTCGAAAATTAGTACTAGTTGAGGAATTGTACAAGTTGTTATCGACCAAATATTCTGAATATAACATATCAAATATTGAGTAAATTTTAATATATTTATTTCTTATAAAATTTCATTACTTTTTTATAAAATGAAAACTCTTCTTACAACTTTTTCATTTTTAATAGCCTTTTGAAGTTGGAGGATGCTGAAGCTCGAGTAAGGTTTAAGAAATGTTTGATGATGCAATAAAATGTTGTAAACGAGTCAACATATTATAGATTGTTGAAGCTTGAGTATTCAATTGGGGGGGGGGGGGGGGTGCAGAAATCCAAATTAAAGTATGTGCAATTTGATGTGTTGTGCCGTTCCAAAAAAGAATTTGATGTGTTGTGACCGTGGTGTTGTCGATCTATGAAAAGACCATGTTGGGTATTTTTCTTCGTTTGAACGTTAAATAATGTCCCCCTTTCTTAAACTTCATCATATATCATATTTGAACTTCAAATAATGACATGTTTTCGTTTTGGTGTCTTTTAAACATAAAAAAGATGCACACAGATGTTTTCATCTTTGCTGGCTTCTAAGCATAAGAAAAGATAGTATATGTTATCATATGCTTCTACAAGGTTTGATTTGAGTGTTTTCCCTTTTCAAATGCATGTTCAGAAATATTGCCAACTACTAAACATAGACTTTTTAGAGGCGTGTTTAGAAATATTACCAACTACTAAATATAGACTTTTGAGACGGAAGGCCTATTGATATAAAATTATCGTTACACACTAATGCATCATATTTAGAGTGCATTTATAACACGGATGGTGTGTAGAGGAGAGAGAATAAAAAAATTCCATAAACACATGTACTTAAATAATGTAGAGATTAAATATGTTTGTTCGAAAACTGAAGTACCAATGGAGGAATTGTACAAGTCGTTATCAACCAAGTATCCCGAATATAAT
>JBCNJP010013226.1:0-12642 GCA_039602395.1 Deinandra increscens subsp. villosa
ATTCACACAAACTAGATGGGATTTCAGTAATTAAACGTATATAAATATTATAGGGTTGGATCAAATAGGAAATTACTTTTGCCTAAAAAGAATAGGAAGCAATATAACTTTGACATATGGCACAATTAAGAAATAAGAATAAGGGCATTTTTGTCTTAAATAAAAATAGTACAAATAATGTTGTTTTGATGAAAAACAATACATATATAATTAAAATCAGTACATTTTTAATGCAAACCAACACAATTATATATACTATTTTACTATAAAATAATACAAATAATGTTTTTTTTCTTAACGTAAAACAGTACAAATAATGTTTTGTTAATGTAAAACAGTATAAATAATGTTGTCCTAATGTAAACCAGTACATATATAAAATCAGTACATTTTAATGAAAAAAACACAATAATATGTGTTGTTTCATTTTAAAAAAATATAAAATATGTGGTTTTAATACAAAACAAAATATAAATAGTTATTTTAATGCAAAACAAAACGTAGAATACAAAGCAATACAAATCATATTGTTTATATGTAAAACAGTACAATTAATAAAACTAGTACACTTTTTTAAAAATAAGTAAATATATGACAAACTAGTACACTTTTTAAAAGAATTTTTCTTTTTAAAAAAGGGCTTTTTATATATCAATACTATGGCTGTGTTTGGCGCACTAGCTGAAAAGCTAGCTGCTAGCTGATAAGCTAGCTGTTAGCTGATAAGCTAGCTGACAAGCTAGCTGCTAGCTGATAAGCTAGCTGCTAGCTGATAAATTATAAGCTAGCTGATAAAAAATAACGTTTGGTAAAAACTACCTGATAAACTAGCTTAAAAATATAAAATGACATAAAAGTACATGTCATAAATGTAAATAAAGATATTTATTTATAAGTTAGGGAAGGGTAAAATTGGACGTTACCAAACGAGGCTTTTAAAAAAAGCTAGCTTATTAAAAAAGCTCCGTTTTGGTAACGTTAAAAAGCTAGCTTATAAGCTAGCTTGTATAAGCTAGCTTATAAGCTAGCTTATGGCGCGCCAAACACAGCCTATACTTATATTAAAGAGAGAAAAATGCTCCTTTTTATGTTGTAATTTTTATAATAAAATAATATCATATGAAACTTAAAAAAGTCAACAAAAGAGGCTATACCAAAAATACCCTCTACCCCTTAATTTCCCTCCTATTCTATTGCACTTAAATCGTAGCCATCGAATTTAAAATCAATGGATGAGATCTTTTCCTATATTTTTAGGAAAAATATGCTTTTTAGTGGATCCAACCCCTCAATATTATGAGATGGAATAAATTGACACTTACTAATTTCTATTTAGCTTGGTCTCCCAAAAAATATGAAAATTCTAAGAAATCACTAGCGCTGTCATATTAATGGTTTGTTGAGCCTCCATTTTGCGTCACTATTCGGCGGTCAACGTCCATGAGATTAATCGATTTGTGCAATATGAGAATGAGAGCGATGAGAAAAGACCCAGTTAATCGGGAGAGCTGGAGAAGTTGAATTGAAAATTCTTGGTGAAAGTGAGAGAGAAAAGTATGTGATTAATCAATAATAACTAGATTAGGTTTGAAATTTTGACTAAAATTTGAGAAAAAGGTGGGAAATTCGAACTTTTGAGTGATAATTTATTTGAAAGGAAAATATAATAAAGTGTTATATTAAAAAGGTGGGAAATTTGAAAGTTTTATCTCCATCTTCAAATTAAACTTAGCTAATGCACGTGCCCAGGTCTCTTCTGGTGGTCTCGATTCATCCACCAGATCTTCATCTATTTGTTCTACTTTTTCAAGATGGACTTCCAGAAGGCTTCATCCACCTGGGGGTTTACACGAGGTTGAACGGAGGTTCATTATCACATCCTCCTGAGGTGTGATGCTTTGAGCAGATCGAAAAAAAACCCTAAAAATTGACAAACTGGACGCCGATCAAAAACTTATCAAACATGGTTTAAAATTAAATATATTATTTTTCTTATAATTCGCACCCATCCCTTTTTTTAATTAATAACATGATTCTGCTATCCACGTGCGTTGCCGCCTGGATAACGCACGTCACACAAGACGATTACTTTACCAAAACACTACGCAAAAACAAAGATTATAAACTACTATGTAAAAAAAAATACAAAAAGACAGATACATTGGGTCAATTAGGACCAATGAAGACCAATTAGTACCCATGAAGACCAATTAGGACCAATGAAGACCAATTAGGGTCAAATATGATCAACTAGGACCAATGAAGACCAATTAGGACCAATAAAGACCAATTAGCGTCAATTAGGACTAATGAAGACCAGTTTTGGAAAAGGGAACGAGACCCGACAAACCTTTATTAATAATAAAAACAAAAATCAAAATTGGAGGTTTAGAGCCTAACCCGAAACAAGCCAACGGGAAGACAAAAAACCTAACAAACCAACAAAAAATTAATCAGGTCATGGGTTAAGACACGAAAGCCCAGCCTAAAAGAAGAAGCATAGGCCCTAAAACATATACAAAGTGGAACCGAATATCGGCCCAAATCATTAAACCAATACATCATAGGGATAAATTGATACAAATCACATAACCTCCAAAAAAAAAACCACACTCAACAGCACCAAGATTAGTTGCCTTCATTATAAACCCCATTATACCGTCCAATTACCTCCCGCAGCAAATTCCATAGCCAGATAACAACTATAATAGCAAATGCAGCAATAAGACTGGAAAACAGTAGCCAAACAGGTTGAGACCAGCAGCAACCGTAAAGCCTCTAAAGATTGTGGGATACTCCATGCAGTCAATAAGCCTTGCTCAACAAAAATAATAACAGCAGCAATATTAGAGCTCTTCCACTTGCTCATAACAGCAGATAACACTAACATTCTAGCATCATCCCAATGAGCAATTCTTATATTCCAATATTTAAGTGTAGTTTCCAACAGCTCATACCACTCAACAGGCCCAAAGTTGCAGACCTATTTGAAATTCCAGGAATCATATAGGTCATCAGCTGCATAAACATCAAAGCTTTTACAACCATCAATAAAAGTAGTCAAAATTCTCAATCTACAAGTGTTTAAACCAGAAATATGCATAATGGTCTCTTCCCCAATTCTGAAACAAGCAACTCTTTTAAAAGGGGGCTTAATAGCAGCAGCAGTAATAATCCCAATTCCATCATTTATCAACAGTAACACAATATTATTCCAAGTAGTATTCCTCATACTCCAATAGTAAAGAGTATTCCTCAAGTGATCTATAATAAACCCAGCCCACTGAATATAATTCTTGACCCATTGCAGCAATATAGACAACCAACCCATTGTATCATATACAACAGAAATCAAGGTAAAGTCTACTGAACTGGTAGACCGTCCCCAACCCACCTTGGCTGCAACATTAGTTAATTTTTCGACCCATTGCAGCAACCCATAAAGTAACATCAGCCTTGGATATAGCATCAGCATAGCTCACAAGCATACCAAAGCAAGCCCAGATCATCATCTTATATATCTTTATCATTAAAATGAGCTCAATCTTCAGACCAGTCCTCCTCATGATAGCTGCAATAGTGAAACTCAAATTATGCGCAGTTGATGTCAGGGCAGCAGCAACCACATACATGTACCCTTGGTAACAATACCCAAAATTCTGATTAACCAAGAAAAACAAGCCAACCCACTCATAGATAGTAGCAAGCACCACTCTTGCAGCTGAAACCCATGCCATAACAGTAGCAGAAGATAAGTAAATAATACAACCGGAAATTAGGATCAAAATATCATGTGTTATCATTGCAAACAAATTAATCCAAAAACAATAAGCCACCTATTTCCTTTTCCCATCATCCTTATCCTCTTGCAAATTCTTAAAAGTTTAACCACTCTTTCCCTTATGCTTCTACTAGGAACACAAAAATGTTGCATAAAACTCCAGTGAAAAAGTCTCTTGCCTTGTGCAACATACCCAGCATAATCATAAATTCCTCACACCAACCCATGACCTCAAATGGTAATAACATAATGTTACATAGAGCTCCAGAGCCAAAGTCCTTGACCCTATGTAACATATCCATAAGAAGTACATCTCCCTCCCCAACCCTTATCAAACTGAACTAATAAATCCAAGACTCAAAACATGTAAAATAAAAGGCTGGCTCAATAGATTTAAACTAGGGGTTTTCATACCGGTGAATATTGCTAAAAATACAAAATTTTGGGGTGGAAAAATATGTCCTATAAGACCTGATATGATCCAACCTTATATCTCCCAGAGTAGGTGCATATCACATGAAATCAACATCCTAAACACCAATTAAGAAAGGGAAGAATCATTTATTAATTCAAATGTGAACAGAGCATAAAAATACAATAAAAAAGACACCATAAGGACAGAAATGAAGCAAGGAAGCAACCAAGATTGTCAGATGACTACCCAACGTAGTTTAAGGTCCTCAACATCATATTTGGAGTCCTAAACCAAGCAAACCCCATCCCCACCTACCTCACCACATCTACTCTCTAAACTCAGCAAAGAAAGTGCATATAGTGTGCAATGTGTACCAACCCAGATCCCATCCCAATCCCCAAAACTCACCAAGATATGCAGCAGACCCAACCATTCCCATCCCAAGACCCCACTCCACACACCAAGATAGAAAATAAAAAGAAACTTCAAGGATCCAAAGTTTCTCTCTCTGTGATCTAACCCCAGCATATTCAATCTCCCCCAGTTCCAGCAATTCATTTTAGGTTGAAGTATCATGATGACTGTTACTTTTGATGTCATTCTCATACACCTTAAATCCACAAATTCTTCCCACCTTAGTAGTTAAAGGAGTTTTTCTTATCTTCAAACCCAAGAGTTTAAGTCTAACCATTTCCATAATTTGCCTACATATAACCTCCACAAATCTTTCCTTTTCTTGAAATATTATCCAGTTCCTATCTTGCCATATAACATAAACAATAACAGCAAACATTAATCTTTGGATAATGCTTCTAATGGATCTGGATTTAGGAGAGGCACTAATACTTGCCTAGCATGTCTTTTAAGCCTAGCATGTCTTTTCAAGCCTAGAGAATCCGGAGAATTTTCAAGCCTAGCATATCTTTTAAGCCTGGACCATACTTGCCTAGGGTAGTTACATTCAAAGAACAAGTGAGCATGACTATCCCTTTGATTATTCCAAAACACACAACTCAAAACTCATTCCACATCCCATTTTTGAAGTTTATCTTGAGTAAGAAGTCTTCTTTTACATGCCATCCACATAGTAGAACTATGTCTTGGAATACTCTGATTAAACCACACAAGAGGGGCCTAATGGACATCAGGCTGCCTATAAAAAAATCATTAAAGGCAGTTTTGGTAGAGAAAGATCCTAAAGACCCATCATTAGATTTCCATACAACCTTATCAGCTTTTCCTATGATTAAATCAGGAGGTTCAGAATTGAACAAACCAGGGAACATATCCTTCCATTCTTCAGGCCAAGCCCACCTCCCATCAACAACAACATCCTTGACTTTTGCATAAGTACACAACTCAGCTCTATTTATTTCCCTGGGAGTAATAAAATCACACAAAGGGCTCAAAGGGTGCCACATATCAAACCAAATAGAAGTATTCTTACCATTACCAAGTTGAGTATAACAACGAGGCCAAACATAATTTCTACATTTCATTATATTCCTCCAACTCCAACACTTATATCTTTTATCAGGAATTTCCCATAAACTCCTACCCTTCAACCACTGAGTCTTAATCCACTGTGTCCAAATGTTATCTTTCCCACTAACAATGTTCCAAACCAATTTTGAGACTAAAGCCTTATTTCTGACCATCAAAGACTTGATCCCTAGTCCCCCTTGAGTTTTAGGAAAGCAAACTTCATTCCAACTCACCCTAACCTTCCCTTTGTAGCTATCAGTTTGGGTCCACAAGAATTTGTTAATAATTCTTTCAGTATCTTCAATAATTGCAACAGGCAGCAAAAACACAGAAGCAACCTCATAACCTTAGCATTAATGCTAGGAATCACATTACCAAAATACATAGTTCTTTTACTCAAATTTGGTAACAGTCCAGAAACTCCACTAAACTCTTCCAAAGCCATTTTAATCACTTTAACAGAGTTGATTTCAGTTATTATTAACCAGCGGATTAGAGAAGATAAGAATTTCAAATATCATAGGAAATTCAAATGATAGTGGCATTGATTTCAGTTAATAACTTTCCATTTTCAAAATATTTGTGAACAACATAACACACTTCATCCCCAATTACAGCCCAAGAAGCTTTAAAAAACTATGTAGAAAAACCATCAGGCCCAGGAGCTTTATCATCATCAATGTCAAAAATAGCAGATTTAATTTCTTCTTTAGTCACAAGCCTAACCATATCATCAGCAACAGGAATATATTTGGTAAATAGGGTGTTAGGACAAACCAAAGGCATAACTAGAACCTCACAGCCCATAAAGGACTGAAGGTGAGCAACAAAAGCCTCACCAACCTGCTCACCTTCATGAAAATTACCCCCATATCCAATATACCATTATTTCTACTTCTTTACTGCCAACCTTTAACTCCTTTATGAAAATAACTTGAGTTTTGGTCCCCAGCAGCAAGCCATTCAATTTTGGCTTTTTTTTTTCAAAAATAATTCCCCATATTCTTCAGCAACTTTCAAAGCCTGCAAATACACCAATTCCTCATCTCTTAGGTCCTAATTATAGTTATCCATCACCATAGATTCTTGTATCTTCCCTAACTCTTTTCTGAGAAAAACACCTTCTTAGTCAAATTTCCATGTTCTAATGCAAGTTTCCTCAAAGGTTTCTTCAAATACTTGAGCTTAGAGGTAACAAAAAACATGGTACATCCCTAAATATGCTGCCTCCAAGCTTTTTCAACAACAGGCAAGAAATTTTTCTTACGGGTGAGAAAATTCAAAAATTTAAAAGGCTTAGGTTTCCAAGGCTGTTTAAGAGGTAAGGTAACAAAACTGGGAGAATGATCAAAAGTCTAAAATGGAAGAAATTGAGCCTTAGCCTCAGGAAATGTAGTCATGAAACAAGCATTACTCATCACCATGTCCAACTTTTTAAGAAGACCATGGCTTTTCTAGGAGTTTTGTTCTAAGTGAATTTCAGACCAGAGAATGGGATATCTTTAATTCCATAATTTAAACAGCAGCTTCTAAAATCATCAGTATAAGAAATCACATGAGAAGACCCAGAAGAACTTTCAGCAGGGTCAAGAGTAGCATTAAAGTCACCAACCACCAACCAAGGTTCATTTTCAATGATATTCCTAAATTTCTCCAATTCAGTCCATAACACCCTTCTTTGATATGTTTAATGTGCCCATAAACAAAAGTACAATAGAACTTATGCTTCCCATCTTTAAACTTAATATAGCAATTAATAATCTGATCAGTGAGGTTAACTATCATGACATCAACAACAGCAAGGTTCCAGCTCATAATAATTCTTACCCAGTTGTGACAATAAACACTATTTGATTCCCATTCACAAGAACCAAACACACGAGAACACACTTTTTGCGATTGCTTTGCTCTAACATGAGATTCCACAACACAACACATACTAATTCTATTATCATTCATCACATTAAGAAGTTGATTTTGATGAGCTTTTTTCACCAAGCCTCTTACATTCCAAGTAAGGATGTTTAGATTTATTGAGAACCAATAGAAGAGGACTGAACACGCAATACTTGAGTATTCACAGATTTTGAAGAAGAATCTAACTTCATGAAGTTAGCCATTTCCCTTTCGGCTGAACCAACCTCATTATCCTCAGATTTTGGAGCACTAAAGTATCCATCAAAAACATCAGCTTCATCCATAACATCCAATAACCGAAACCAAAGCCATCCTGAAAATTACATTCCTATCACATCTTTAAGAAGAACTTTGTTTGAAGATAGCTCCATTTCAACATTATCTCACTAGACGGACTTTTTTGTTATTGACAAAACCCAATATTTCATCCTTGCGGCCCTGTTCAAGAAGCTCATAAAAATCATCATAGAGACTAGACTGATCACCAGTTGAGGATTATTAGAATATCCGAAGGTTTAGCCTTATGGAGAGTTCCAAAAACAAGGCCTGAATTAGCCTCAGCCCTTTTCTTGCTCAACAATATATTTTTAATATGTTTTTGACAAACCCTGTCATTTTTAGCACATCTTATTTCTTTTTCCTTAATAGTTTCCTTAGGCATCCCCTCCTCCTTAGTATCAACATTCATATCATCCGACTGTAGAGATGCAAATCTGTTTTGCAATTTCAATTGAACCTCCTTAACAGGTATATTCTTCCCACTAAGTTCAGCATTTCCCTTTTTCTCACTGTTAGTACTATTCTTAACTCTGTATTCCAGCCTTATATTTGATTCTTTAGCACCTCCCTTGATTCCTTCTTTATCAGATTTACTAACCCGAGCTGAGGAAGCACCATTAGACACAATAGTAGTATTATTCAACAAGCTCGAATTAGGACCAACCCCATTCTGTTTTGTATTTGAAGTATTAAAAACAGCAGATTTTGCCCTTTGAGACTTAGAAGGAGAATTCTGACCAACACTTCTAACATGCCCCTTACTAGGAGAACTAGGACCCGACCTTTGAACTGAATCACCATTCTTCTTACTACCCTTCCTACCAACAACTTGAAACTCATCATCCTCAATACACGGCTCCCCTGCATCACCATTATCTTTACTGACACCATCCTTCCATCATCCAGATTATGTATACTTTCCTACTCCTGTATACTAAACGACCTAACTCCATAATTTTCCAAGGCATGACCAAAAACTTGACAATGCATACACTTTGGAGGTTTAGCTTGATATTCAATGTTCACACTAACACTAGAAGTAGCAATACCACCCATTTGAGGATAAAGAACACAAACAACAGTAGGCTGCTCCTCACTCGCATTAATTTCCACAAGGACCCTAGCAAAACCAGTAGCACCATCGGAATTGTCACATTTATTTTACAGTATTTTATCAAATAGGACATGTTATCCAACACAACTAGCCACTTGACAAACTCCCTTATTATTCCATAATTCCATAGGAGGCCCTTAATAATAATCCATGTTGGAACAGTTTTCGGATCAGATTTATCCATATTCACCCCAGGTTCTTACTGTTTAATACACAAAGGCACATTATTAACCACCCACGACCCTGATTCTAACACAGATATCATTCCAGCCTCAAGAGTCAAATTTAAAGAGAAATATACCAGTACCATTGGTTTGAATATCAATAATTCCCTGTTTCTTCCACATCTTATACAAGTTAAAATGAGAAAATGCATGGGAAAGAGTGTTTCCCACAAAGTGACAAAGAGTGCTTCCCACAAAGTGACCATAAAGACGATTCATGTAAAACTGTTGAGCATGAATAATGACATCAGCTTTGACCATAATAACTTTTTCCCCAGCATCTAACACCGCAAGAGGGCAGTAATCCAGTTGTTCCCTTAAACCAGCAGTAACCTTAGCATAGGTATCTTTACTATTGTCTTTACCCATCACCAAATACAAATTTCATAACAGCCGGAACAGTGCCTAATATTGACTCTTTAAATCCACCACCATGTAACTTCTGAACTTAATTAGAAGAATTCTCTGCAACTCTTTCCTTAGCCTTCTTCATTTGAGCCCAAATATGTTTCAACTAGTATCCTTTGAGGCCACAATATGCTTAGGAGTTGCATTCTTACCAATATTGTATTTCACATGAAGAATAGGAGGCAAAGCATGCTCAGAATCACTGTGAGACTTTTTAGGTACACTAACTTTGATCACTTTCCTGCCATCCATACCAACACCAAGTTGTTTATCCCTTATAACAACCCTCGGATCAATCCTTTTCAGTTTTTTCCCAGCAGTATACCCTTTATCATCATTCTCAATATCCAAAAAAAAAGCGGGGAGGCTGAATACACGGCTCAGAACCATCAATCTCCTTACGTTTGAACATAAACCGTAAATGATAAGCCATGTTATTCACTATAGGACCAGACTTCATAAAGAAATTTTTGACTTGAGTGGAAGGCATTTCACAAAACAATTTAGAATAAGCCTTGTGAAAATCCAAATTACCAATACAACAGTAAGTAAGACCATCACCATTAGGGTGCACATTGACAACAGACGACTGCTCATTAGGACCATCAGGCTCAACAACTTTAAAATGTAACATGTCGTGTGTCAGCAAAAAGGCACATAATTCCCATTCTCAGTCATGATTGAATCAACATTCACAACAGGAGTTATAATACCATTTCCTATAGTTTGCATATCAGCATCAACCAACAGTGCATAAGATCTATTAGCTACCGAAATTCGAGAAGTAGACTTATCCAATAGCAGATCATCAGGCTTATCACTCACCCAAGAATCACCATTGCCAATAAGAGACCCATTATCATTCAAATTCCCTTGCCCATCCCCATCACATAAAACATCCCCAGTACTTTGAGAATGTACCTCAGATCCAGTTAAGATCGATTTCACAATAGAAGGACCAGCGGTATTTGATTTTAAATCAACTCCCGTATCAATTGAGCCCACACCCAACGATGAATTCAGACGCGTGTGACAAATAGTTTAAGCTCTAGTCTTACCAGTCAGAACACCGTTACCAAGATCAGGAGGATCCCTGATATTTCGAATCGAGTTGTTCCCTTTGTTTAAACTATCCGAGGATCGAGATATGATCCAAGGATACGAGCCTTCAATCAAACAAAATTGATCAAAGATGAAGCTGATGAATGCACAAAACACAGAGAGAGAATTCTAGAGAGAGAACAAAGGATCCAATTCTTATCCAATGAAGACCAATTAGGACCATAAAGACCAATTAGGATCAATTAAGGTCAATTAGGACCAATAAAGACCAATTAGAGTCAATTAGGACTAATGAAGACCAATTAGGAACAATTACGGTCAAATAGGGACAAGTAGGACCAATGGAGACCAATTAAGGTCAATTATGACCAATGAAGACTAATGAGGACCGATTAGGACCAACAAAGACCAATTAGGGTCAATTAGGCCCAATGAAGACAAATTAGGACCAATAAAGACCAATTATGGTCAATGAAGACTAATTATGGTCAAATGGGACCAATGATGATCAATTAGGACCAAAGAAGACCAACTAGGATCAAGTAGGGTCAATTATGACTAATTAAGGCCAATTAGGACCAATGAAGACCACATAAAGTCAATTAGGACCAAAGACCAATTAGGACCAATGAAGACCAAGTAGGGTCAATGAAGACCAATTAGGGTCCATTTAGGTCAATTAGGACCAGTGGAGACTGATTAGGACCAATGAGGACCAATTAGGACGAATTTTTTTGGGAAAGAGGCAAAGCCCCGGCAAAACTTTATTAATAAAAAGAATAAAAGAATAAGTACAACCAAGAGGAACAAGGACAACCCGCTACAAGTCAGCGGGCCAACCCAGAACCCCACACAAGAACACTAGTCCGGCCAAGGGTTAAGACAATCACACCCAGCCCAAAAAAAACCAAAACCCAGTCCAATAACAAATACAACTTGGAACCAAACTGAGGCCCAAACAATTAATGCTATAATCCTCATTATAAAAGCAACCTTCAATGCATTGCCAATCCGAATATCCAGCTTCCATAATATCCTCAATATGAGTGGAGAAAAACTAGGGATATCAAATGCACACTTGCTGCCATCAAAATCAACAAAACCTATCTTCATCTTTTGTTGCTATACTTTGTATATTCTTCATTACAAACCCAATATTCAAATTTCCAGGTTGCAGCAGTCCCCCAAAACCATATCCGTTAAAGCTTTTTAATCACGTCAGCAGCTAAAACACCTTCAACAGGCCTGATATGCCATTTACCATAGGCTTCAACATAAGCACAGCAGCCATAGTAACCTCTGCAACCCATATAGAGGAAAACACAGCAGATAACAACAGGCATGACCTTCACATCCACAGGGCCACTGATCTCAGGAGATACAACCCATAGTGATCGGGTCAATCTGCATCTCCTTTTTATTCCAAGGTACACCTCATCAGCATCCTCATAATATATCATCAGAAGGATGTTTTCAAAAAAAGTGGTGTCAACTATAAACCCAGCCTTGGAAATACTAACATTAGCATCAACATAATTACAACTAAACCCAACCCTTCTAAGCTGGCCTTTGCTATAGCCAACAAGCAATCCACATAGAACCTGTTTGCAGCCTTTTGAGTCATAATAGGAGCTAATAACATACGACCAAGAGAGGAGATTTAAAGCAAACTCTCTCCACACAGCCCAGGTCCTTTGCTGCAATATAATAGTACTCTCAGAAATAAAAATCAGCAGCACCATACCATTATGCCACTTAATATTTCTATAACTCCAGGGCCGAATATAACCAGCAGTAGCAGCCAAAATACCTCTTAGAGAAACAATCCATAATAGGCAACACCATATGAAAGTATCATTATCAGAGTCATAAAAACTGTACCAGTCACTATCATCCAAATTACCAAAATACCCATCCTTACTCAGAGACTGAAAAATGTATCCATCACCATTATGTC
>JBCNJP010013227.1:0-12641 GCA_039602395.1 Deinandra increscens subsp. villosa
CGACTGTAACATCCCAAAACTCGTTTTGATTTAAAGATGTTTTATTTTTAAAATAAGTGGGATGAGTGGGTAAAGTACGTTTTTTTAAACGGTGGCCCGAAGTAAAAGATTGATGTTATAATTAGTTACTAAGTTTATGATTAACTAATAGAAATGTCATGGGAATTGAGGGTGTTATATGTAAAATAAAAGTATGTGGTTACAATGTGACAAAAGGGGCTAAAGTGGAGGGGGCAGTATGAAAATATTTGATTAAAACACTAGAATATGGTCTTCTCCATGAGGAGAAGAACGCAGACATCGAAGGAAAAGGGGAGGGAGCTAGGGCTCATCCAAAATTGGTGATTCAAGGTCAAATCTTGGAAGGAATTGGTAGAGGATTCGAAATTGAGGCTAAGGAACACACATACTACATGAATTCCACATCAATTTCAGTTTTAATCATCAAGTAAGTTCACCCTTATGAGTTTCTATCATATGAACTTCCTAGTTTGATAGAATAAGCGTGATGAATCAATTGTAAGTGTTGCTATTATATAGATGATACATGAAGATGGAATGCATGTTTGTGGATGGTAATGAATCCATGGAAATTGATGAATGGGTTTACCCCATAGCAAGAAGTCGAACTCTATCATGTATGTGGGGTTGGGATTGCTAAATTAGACCTTAAAGATGCTCATATATGTGTTAAAAATTATCAATTTGACATAAAAGGGTTATGTGGTGCAAGTACGTAGTAATGTGGTAAAGTTGGATGTTCAACTCATATGCGAAAGGTTGGGTGATTAAGAATGCACACCAAGTGTTTGTGAAAATGCTTAAGTGGGTTGTTGAGTTAGAAAATGAGTGGTTATTGGTTAAATTGTTAAGCGGGTGTAATACTTGACTATTATGGTTGGCTATATTCTTAAATCCCAATCTAAATGATCAAGTGAATTATAGGTGAAGATGGCGGAGACACATGTTATCAAGGAATGCTAAATTGGAAGACTTGAGGTAACGTAAGATGTGTTTTGATTATTCATGACAAAATGTGAGTAATCTTATCCTAATTAGCAAGTATTGTTCTTGTTACTTATAAACCATATACTATGTTAGATAAGGAAGGTGGGTCGGGATGAACTCCCGAGGATTTAGTGTGGTTATAAAAAAAAGATGTAGATATTGACCCGTTTGGGTAAGATGTAGATATTGACCCGTTTGGGTAAGATGTAGATATTGACCCGTTGGGTATGATGTAGATATTGACGCGTTTGGGTAAGATGTAGATATTGACCCGTTGGGTTAGATGTAGATATTGACCCGTTTGGGTAAGATTGTAGATGAATGACCCGTTTGGGTAAGATAGTAGATGAATGACCCGGTTGGGTAGATTCATAGTTAATTACCCGTTTGGGTAAGATGGTTAAAATGCCCAGTTAGGTTGGATGTATGAGCCAAAGTACGCTAATATAGTGAATGTTAAATGAACCCGTTTGGGTTAAGGTGGAATAAAACCAATGTGTGATATACAAGGTGTGAGATTTCTGTTAAGTGTGTGTTTCTGAGTGTGTTTCTCTGAGTTGTGTTTCTGAGTGTTTACTGATTGTAATTGTTCTTTGTTGATCAATAAAACAATCGGTTAATTACGTTTCGATGTTCGATTAGCTAGATCGAGTAGACGATCCGATGCTCACGCATTTTCAAGTGGTATCAGAGCTTTCTGGTTCACTCTACTGATCTGTGGTTGCTATTTTCGGATTTTTGAAGCGTTTTTTGGTGATTTTCGAGTTTGTTTGTGTGGTTTTCATCAATTATATCGAGTATTTGGTGTCAAAATTGCTTCTAAATCATCTCTTATCATTTTTCTCGTTCCTCAGTTGCTAGATTCGTCAAAATCAGTATTTTTCACGCGTTTTTGAAAAAGTATGTCGAAATTCGGAGTTCACTGTTCAGGTTCGGAGTAACCGTCCCGAATTTCAAGTTCGGACAACTTTCGGTCTAAGTTCGGTGAGTGTTTGGAGTGTTTTCTGGCTCGGAGCTAGTTCGGTCAAGGTTCGGAGTTCATTCGGTAATAGATCGGAGCTTTTTAGGTTCGGTGGAAGTTCAGCCTGTTAATCTAGGTTCGGACAACGTTCGGAGGAAGTTCGGAGCACAGAATTAAGTTCGGTGGGAGTTCGGCCAATCAGATTTCGAATCTTTTCAACGATGTCGGAATTTCATGCATTTTCCGCGATACAGAGTGCAATGCAAACTATGTTGAATTTTGATAATAAAATCGGAACAAGTCAGAAAGTTCCTAAGTTGTTGAAGTTGGAAGATTATCATAATTGGAAACAACGATTTTCGGCTTATATAAGTACGAATGATATCGATTTATGGATTCCGATCAAGAAACTTTATCAACATCCGACTGATGCGGGAGATTTTAAGGAAGTTCATACCTTTGACAATGCTGAAAGGAAATCATACAAGTTAGAACAAAAAGCTTTTGGTTATCTAACAATGGCATTACCCACTGAGTTGTTACATCAGTTTAGTACTTGCAAGAAATCAAAACAAATGTGGGATGCTCTATCAGCAAGGTGCTGAGGGTAATGATGATTACAAGAAAAGTCGGAAGAAAGTGTTGAATAAAGAGTTTCTAATTTTCAATTTTATGACAATGAGAACATTACTGCTCTGGTTTCCCGGTTTTCGCATCTAATTAGTGAGTTGAAGGTTGTTGGTATTAAAAAGACTGATGCTGATTTGAAGGAAAAGATTATGGAAGCATTGCCTGAAAAGTGGGAAAATTATGTTTTGTTACTCACTCATGATAAAGATTACTCTACATTGACATTTCATGAGCTTACTGTAAAACTTCATGCTCGAGAAATGGAAATGTTAAATTCAAAGAAGTCAACTGCTACTTTACAGAATCCTGAGTTATATCATTGTGAGAATACGGCAAGTATGAATGCTAAATCTAAACCAACTTTGAGTTCTGCACCAAATATTGCCTTTATGGTTGGAAATTCAGGAAATTCTGATAACAATTCATCAAGGGGTTGTAGTTTTACAATTCCAAATTCTTCAAGTCAAAATGTTTTTTCTGCTGAATCAACTGATTTCGATCAAAATTGAGCAAGTTATGACCTCTGCAAGTTGACCTAAAAATCTGGCCGAATCTGTCCAAAATTTGTAATTGTATAAATTGCATTTTTGTGGTTTTGGCCAATCTTTTGCTCGTTTAACTTCGTGTAAAGACTTGTAACACATTAGATATAATATTATCATGATTTCCTAGTTGTCAAAACGATCATACAACACTCATAGCAAAATCAAGCATGTCACTTGCATATAAGCACATATTCTTCAAATTTCAAGTACCCACATACCCAAATTCTTCAAGAACACTCCTAACCCTCTAACCACATCAAAATCACAGCCATTATACACTAACAAATCTGTCCAAAATCAGAATTTAACTTAACCCTTCATAAAACATGGTTCAAGAGCATGTATACACACCAATTTGCACATAAACACAAGATAACCACATGTAATCTACCAATTTCATGTTAGAGATTTTTAGGGCTTACAATTTGGGGCAAGAATGGCAGATTTGAGAAGGAAGAGATGAAACCAAAGCTTCTCCTACACTTCTTGATGCTTGAATGAGGTTAGGAAGCCTTAATCTTGCTTGATTTGAAGAAAAATCCAAGAATTTGAAGGTGTATGTGTGTGTGGTGCGTGAACCGTGAAGAAGAAGATGAAGGGGAAGAAATGAACGTGAAAGGGAGGGGGAGGGGAGTCTTAGGGCAGATTTTAAGTTAGAAGGAATTACACAAATAGTCCCTCTAGTTTCATTTCACACCCAAATGACCTAAATCAAGTAAAAAGTGGGGTTTAAACCCAAAACTTGGAAAATAAAATACTAGGAATATTTCCAAGCGTTTTTTAACTTATTTAACCTGAAATATTAAGTCGGGAAATGTTTCATTATCGCGTACGCGCGTAAAACTTAAATCGCGTACGAAACCCCGTTTCTCACGAAACGCATATTTTCAAGAAACACATAAATCATGAGTTTAATTACTAAACTAATTAGTAATATATTTTTATATAAACATTTAAATAACGGCTTACGGGTTTGCTAACGGAGCTAACGGAATAGTTAACGGAGTTAACTAACGAAACTAACTGAAGTAGTTAACGGTGTTAGCTAACGGAACTAACGGAATTTGGCAGTTGCTTCACACTTATTGTCATAATTGATTGGTAGGTGGGTCGAACGGGTCGGGTTTTCGGTAGTTGGATTCCCCGAACGTTTATCCCTTGAATTGTAGATGAATTATATGTTCCAAAAGCATAAATATTTATTTATGTGTTTTGGAACTTGGTTTAATCAAAAGAAAGGTGCACAACAAAAGGTACAAAGCACAAATAAAAAAATGTTGAATGTGCAGGTGTGAGCCGCCCCAGATCGCCCGAAAGGGAAGTCTGGACTGCAGGGTGAGTCTGGACGCAACAAATACCTGGACGCCGGGTGAGTCTGGACGGCGCCCATTTTTGGGGTCTACCTACGCCCTAGACCACTTTTCCTGGCGATGCTGCTGAACGCATGTGAATGTTTCGACCGCCGATCTAGTAGCTTGGGTGAGCATATGAATGAGATATGTGAGTTCCTTAAGACTACAAATGCTTGTATGGGGAAGGTTTGAGAATGCACCCGACAAGTGGGGGTGGTTGGTTATTTGTTTATAATGTCATTGTTACCAACAAGGGGCTTTTAGGGAGACGCATGCTATATTAATTTGTCATATCATAACCTGTTGTACTCTGATGTAATGTTTTAAATGATTGATAACCGAACTAACTAAAGTGGATGCTAATGGTTATTTTGGTCGGACCGTGATGGACCGTTTTTATAAAAAAAAATTAGGTTGATACTATTATATACCAAAATAACAATAAAAGGGTGTTGGAGTGTTACAAGTTGGTATCAGAGCCACGGTTCGAGGGATTCAGTGTTTGGGGGAGACACTTGAACTCAAACCAAGAATGCTCATGGATTGACAAAGGTGTTCGGTTCGAGGCTCAATCGCATGACCCGGTAAGTGATTTAGGTGTCTTAATTGCTTTATTCTAACCTAAGCAGTAAAGGCGGGGGGGGGCGAACGTGAACATACACAACGTGTATGTTTGAAGTAAGATTGTTTAAAATGGGGAGTAAACTTGAGCGTGCATTTCATGTACGACTCAAGTAAGAAAGTTTAACAAGGGGAGAAGTCAAACACGAGGGTGCGTGTAAGTAGCACTATACCCCGCGTGTGTAGACAAAGAAAAAGGGTTGGGTGTGCCTAAGTGGGGTAATAAGATATAAATATGGGGATAATCCTACATCGTACAAATATACAGTGCATGATAAGTATGCAACGAATATGTATGTGGAAGTGGCCTATTTGTGTTAACAAATTAGGTGGCTATGTTAGATTTATTTTAACATAGAAGTATGCAAATTGTTGTGGTGATATGACAAATTGCTATAGTGATACTAGTCTATTGTAAACTCAAGTGTACACGATATGTGCAACTGAATAAGAATGTTTAAAGATGGTGGAGAAGTCACACACAAAGGTTGGTGTTTGAAATACCATACCCGCGTGTGTAGACAAAGCAAGGGGTCAAATCGACCTTAGGGGGGTGGGGAGTAAATAAAATAGTAAAAGTGAAGAAATTCCTACTTGTAGAAAAAAATGGGTGAACAGTACTTGTAATATCAAGAAGAGTAAGTATGTGAAAGATAAAATCTTACATATGTAAATAATGTGTAAGATAAAGTATGTTATGTGTTAGGTGGAGTAATCTCTACTTGTGATTAACAACAAAGAATAAAGGTATAGTATGCGGTTAGGCATCGTGGAAGTCTATACATACATGAAATGTGTATGATGAAGAATTGTTATGTGGTTAAGCTGGCTCAACCTCCCATCGTGTTAGCAACGCGGAGTAAAAAGTATGTTATGATCCAAGGGCGGGGAAAATCTGTACTCGTGTTAACAATATAGAATCATGTGTGTTGCATGGTTAAATATTAAGAAGGCATGACAACACGTTGATACTCTAATTTTAATAACTCAGAAGGAAAAGTGCCAAGATTACTGAGACTCTACTTGTAATAACAATGTGGAGAAAATGGGGGAAACATTAAGAGGTTGTGAAATTCTAACATATGTGCATAATGTAGAATCATTAGTATGATGTGAGTAAGTGGTAGAGTTTCAAACAATACCATTAATGCGGATGTAAGTGTTTGTATGGTAAACATGGAGAAATTCTACTTAGTATAACTTAGTAGAGCCAAGTATGCCTATGTGGATGATAACAAGTGGGATAGAAGCTGTATGTAGTAAGTGGAAATTCTACCTTGTGTCATACAAGTAGAAAGGTAAATATTATAAATTTGTGGTGAACTCTGCTTTGCGATAACAAAGTAGAGTAAAGTATGACATGCATAAGAGAACTCTACTTCTGTATTCACAAATAGAAATATAAGTGTTGTAAGAGTGATATGGAGGATTCTATCCTATATCTCACTTGGTTTATATAGGATAGAATCCTCCATATCACTCTTACAACACTTATATTTCTATTTGTGAATACAGAAGTAGAGTTCTCTTATGCATGTCATACTTTACTCTACTTTGTTATCGCAAAGCAGAGTTCACCACAAATTTATAATATTTACCTTTCTACTTGTATGACACAAGGTAGAATTTCCACTTACTACATACAGCTTCTATCCCACTTGTTATCATCCAATAGGCATACTTGGCTCTACTAAGTTATACTAGTAGAATTTCTCCATGTTTACCATACAAACACTTACATCCGCATTAATGGTATTGTTTGAAACTCTACCACTTACTCACATCATACTAATGATTCTACATTATGCACATATGTAGAATTTCACAACCTCTTAATGTTTCCCCCATTTTCTCCACATTGTTATTACAAGTAGAGTCTCAGTAATCTTCACTTTACTCTAGTTATTAAAATTAGAGTATCAACGTGTTGTCATGCCTTCTTATATTTAACCATGCAACACACATGATTCTATATTGTTAACACAAGTAGAATTTTCCCCACCTTGGATCATAACATACTTTTACTCCGCGTTGCTAACACAATGGGAATTTAGCCACTTAACCACATAACATTCTTTATCATACACATTTCATGTATGTAAGACTTCACAATGCCTAACCGCATACTATACCTTTATTCTTTGTTGTTAATCACAAGTAGAATTACTCCACCTAACACATAACATACTTTATCTTACACATTATTCACATATGTAAGATTTTATCTTTTACATACTTACTCTTCTTGATATTACAAGTACTGTTCACCCATTTTTTATACAGTATAATTTCTTCACTTTTACTATTTTATCTACTCCCCACCCCCCCTAAGGTCGATTTTACCCCTTGCCTTTGTCTACACACGCGGGTATGGTGTTTCTAAACACCAACCTTTGTGTGTGACTTCTCCACCTCTTTAAACATTCTTATTCAGATTGCACATATCGTGTACACTTGAGTTTACAATAGACTAGTATCACTATAGCAATTTTCATATCACCACAACAATTTGCATACTTCTATGTTAAAATAAATCTAACATAGCCACCTAATTTGTTAACACAAATAGGCCACTTCCACATACATATTCGTTGCATACTTATCATGCATGTATATTTGTACGATGTAGGATTATCCCCATATTTATATCTTATTACCCCACTTAGGCACACCCAACCCTTTTTCTTTGTCTACACACGCGGGTATAGTGCTCAACTCACACGCACCCTCGTGTTTGACTTCTCCCCTTGTTAAAATTCTTACTTGAGTCGTACATGAAATGCACGCTCAAGTTTACTCCCCATTTTAAACAATCTTACTTCAAACATACACGTTGTGGATGTTCACGTTCCCCCCCCCCCCCCCCCCCCGCCTTTACTGCTTAGGTTAGAATAAAGCAATTAAGACACCTAAATCACTTACCGGGTCATGCGATCGAGCCTCGAACCGAACACCTTTGTCAATCCATGAGCACTTGGTTTTAAGTTCAAGTGTCCCCCACAACACTTTCTAGACAATCCCTCAAACCGTGGCTCTGATACCAACTTGTAACACCCCAACACCCTTTTATTGTTATTTTGGTATATAATAGTCGACCTAATTTTTTTATTATATAAACGGGTCCATCCTTGACCAAAATAACCATTAGCATCCACTTAGTTAGTTCGGTTATCAATCATTTAAAACATTACATCAGAGTACACAGGTTATGATATGACAAATTAATATAGCATGCGTCTCCCTAAAAGCCCCTTGTTGGTGTTCGGTTCTTCATTCAATGCTTAATCCAAACCCGCTTACTTTTCGTAATCGTTACCTGCCATTATCACCAGTAACGGGTTAGTAACAATGACATTATAAACAAATAACCAACCACCCCACTTGTCGGGTGCATTCTCAAACCTTCGCATACCATTTGTTAGTCTTAAGGAACTACATATCTCATTCATATGCTCACCCAAGCTACTAATAACAATGAAACATCAAATCGTGAAACATTGTGAAAAGTGGTCGTAGGGCGCAGGCAGACCCCAAAAATGGCGTCCAGACTCACCCGGCGTCCAGGAATTTGCGTCCAGACTCAACCAGCGTCCAGACTCCCTTTTGGGCGTCTGGGACGCCCACACCTGCACATTCAACATTTTTTTTTGCTTTGTGCTTTGTATCTTTTGTTGTGCACCTTTCTTTTGATTTAACCAAGTTCCAAAACACATAAATAAATATTTATGCTTTTGGAACATATAATTCATCTACAATTTCAAGGGATAAACGTTCGGGAATCCAACTACCGAAAACCCAAACCCGTTCGACCCGCTACCACCAATTATGACAATAAGTGTGACAACTGCCAAATTCCGTTAGTTCCGTTAGCTAACACCGTTAACTACTTCAGTTAGTTTCGTTAGTTAACTCCGTTAACTATTCCGTTAGCTCCGTTAGCAAACCCGTAAGCCGTTATTTAAATGTTTATATAAAAATATATTACTAATTAGTTTAGTAATTAAACTCATGATTTATGTGTTTCTTGAAAATATGCGTTTCGTGAGAAACGGGGTTTCGTACGCGATTTAAGTTTTACGCGCGTACGCGATAATGAAACATTTCCCGACTTAATATTTCAGGTTAAATAAGTTAAAAAACGCTTGGAAATATTCCTAGTATTTTATTTTCCAAGTTTTGGGTTTAAACCCCACTTTTTACTTGATTTAGGTCATTTGGGTGTGAAATGAAACTAGAGGGACTATTTGTGTAATTCCTTCTAACTTAAAATCTGCCCTAAGACTCCCCTCCCCCTCCCTTTCACGTTCATTTCTTCCCCTTCATCTTCTTCTTCACGGTTCACGCACCACACACACATACACCTTCAAATTCTTGGATTTTTCTTCAAATCAAGCAAGATTAAGGCTTCCTAACCTCATTCAAGCATCAAGAAGTGTAGGAGAAGCTTTGGTTTCATCTCTTCCTTCTCAAATCTGCCATTCTTGCCCCAAATTGTAAGCCCTAAAAATCTCTAACATGAAATTGGTAGATTACATGTGGTTATCTTGTGTTTATGTGCAAATTGGTGTGTATACATGCTCTTGAACCATGTTTTATGAAGGGTTAAGTTAAATTCTGATTTTGGACAGATTTGTTAGTGTATAATGGCTGTGATTTTGATGTGGTTAGAGGGTTAGGAGTGTTCTTGAAGAATTTGGGTATGTGGGTACTTGAAATTTGAAGAATATGTGCTTATATGCAAGTGACATGCTTGATTTTGCTATGAGTGTTGTATGATCGTTTTGACAACTAGGAAATCATGATAATATTATATCTAATGTGTTACAAGTCTTTACACGAAGTTAAACGAGCAAAAGATTGGCCAAAACCACAAAAATGCAATTTATACAATTACAAATTTTGGACAGATTCGGCCAGATTTTTAGGTCAACTTGCAGAGGTCATAACTTGCTCAATTTTGATCGAAATCAGTTGATTCAGCAGAAAAAACATTTTGACTTGAAGAATTTGGAATTGTAAAACTACAACCCCTTGATGAATTGTTATCAGAATTTCCTGAATTTCCAACCATAAAGGCAATATTTGGTGCAGAACTCAAAGTTGGTTTAGATTTAGCATTCATACTTGCCGTATTCTCACAATGATATAACTCAGGATTCTGTAAAGTAGCAGTTGACTTCTTTGAATTTAACATTTCCATTTCTCGAGCATGAAGTTTTACAGTAAGCTCATGAAATGTCAATGTAGAGTAATCTTTATCATGAGTGAGTAACAAAACATAATTTTCCCACTTTTCAGGCAATGCTTCCATAATCTTTTCCTTCAAATCAGCATCAGTCTTTTTAATACCAACAACCTTCAACTCACTAATTAGATGCGAAAACCGGGAAACCAGAGCAGTAATGTTCTCATTGTCATAAAATTGAAAATTAGAAACTCTTTATTCAACACTTTCTTCCGACTTTTCTTGTAATCATCATTACCCTCACACCTTGCTGATAGAGCATCCCACAATTGTTTTGATTTCTTGCAAGTACTAAACTGATGTAACAACTCAGTGGGTAATGCCATTGTTAGATAACCAAAAGCTTTTTGTTCTAACTTGTATGATTTCCTTTCAGCATTGTCAAAGGTATGAACTTCCTTAAAATCTCCCGCATCAGTCGGATGTTGATAAAGTTTCTTGATCGGAATCCATAAATCGATATCATTCGTACTTATATAAGCCGAAAATCGTTGTTTCCAATTATGATAATCTTCCAACTTCAACAACTTTGGAACTTTCTGACTTGTTCCGATTTCATTATCAAAATTCAACATAGTTTGCATTGCACTCTGTATCGCGGAAAATGCATGAAATTCCGACATCGTTGAAAAGATTCGAAATCTGATTGGCCGAACTCCCACCGAACTTAATTCTGTGCTCCGAACTTCCTCCGAACGTTGTCCGAACCTAGATTAACAGGCTGAACTTCCACCGAACCTAAAAAGCTCCGATCTATTACCGAATGAACTCCGAACCTTGACCGAACTAGCTCCGAGCCAGAAAACACTCCAAACACTCACCGAACTTAGACCGAAAGTTGTCCGAACTTGAAATTCGGGACGGTTACTCCGAACCTGAACAGTGAACTCCGAATTTCGACATACTTTTTCAAAAACGCGTGAAAAATACTGATTTTGACGAATCTAGCAACTGAGGAACGAGAAAAATGATAAGAGATGATTTAGAAGCAATTTTGACACCAAATACTCGATATAATTGATGAAAACCACACAAACAAACTCGAAAATCACCAAAAAACGCTTCAAAAATCCGAAAATAGCAACCACAGATCAGTAGAGTGAACCAGAAAGCTCTGATACCACTTGAAAATGCGTGAGCATCGGATCGTCTACTCGATCTAGCTAATCGAACATCGAAACGTAATTAACCGATTGTTTTATTGATCAACAAAGAACAATTACAATCAGTAAACACTCAGAAACACAACTCAGAGAAACACACTCAGAAACACACACTTAACAGAAATCTCACACCTTGTATATCACACATTGGTTTTATTCCACCTTAACCCAAACGGGTTCATTTAACATTCACTATATTAGCGTACTTTGGCTCATACATCCAACCTAACTGGGCATTTTAACCATCTTACCCAAACGGGTAATTCACTATGAATCTACCCAACCGGGTCATTCATTACTATCTTACCCAAACGGGTCATTCATTACAATCTTACCCAAACGGGTCAATATCTACATCTAACCCAACGGGTCAATATCTACATCTTACCCAAACGCATCAATATCTACATCATACCCAACGGGTCAATATCTACATCTTACCCAAACGGGTCAATATCTACATCTTATCCAAACGGGTCAATATCTACATCTTTTTTTTATAACCACACTAAATCCTCGGGAGTTCATCCCGACCCACCTTCCTTATCTAACATAGCATATGGTTTATAAGTAACAAGAACAATACTTGCTAATTAGGATAAGATTACTCACATTTAGTCATGAATAATCAAAACACATCTTACGTTACCTCAAGTCTTCCAATTTAGCATTCCTTGATAACATGTGTCCCCGTCATCTTCACCTATAATTCACTTGATCATTTAGATTGGGATTTAAGAATATAGCCAACCATAATAGTCAAGTATTACACCCGCTTAACAATTTAACCAATAACCACTCATTTTCTAACTCAACAACCCACTTAAGCATTTTCACAAACACTTGGTGTGTATTCTTAATCACCCAACCTTTCGCATATGAGTTGAACATCCAACTTTACCACATTACTACGTACTTGCACCACATAACCCTTTTATGTCAAATTGATAATTTTTAACACATATATGAGCATCTTTAAGGTCTAATTTAGCAATACCAACCCAACATACATGATAGAGTTCGACTTCTTGCTATGGGGTAAACCCATTCATTAATTTCCATGGAGTCACTACCATCCACAAACATGCATTCCATCTTCATGTATCATCTATATAA
>JBCNJP010013228.1:0-12639 GCA_039602395.1 Deinandra increscens subsp. villosa
AAGATATTTAATAACACAAGCCAAGGGGAAGATTGTAAGGACCAAGATTTGTGGCTTGTGTATTAAATCATCACTTGGCGGAGTATTCTGAAGGCCTATGTGTTAGAATAGGTGAAAATAAGTTGGGTTATGGGTATATTGGGTCATTGGGCCAATTTAGATGCGTTTGGGCTCATTTAAACAATGTTTAGTGGGAGTTTTATGGGCCTTAGGGTTCAAATACGGGAATTAGGAGTTATTTTAGGTAGGGAGGTTAACTTGTTTTCCAAGTTCACCATCTCCTATAAATAGGACTCCTAGTAATCAATTTAGGGTGGTTGTTGGTTGATTCCAAGGTGTAAGGGAATAATTTGTGGCTTGTGTATTAAATTATCACTTGGCGGATTATTTTGAAGGCCTATGCATGTGTATAGGTGAAAATTAGTTGGGTTATGGGTATATTGGGTCATTGGGCCAATTTAGACATGTTTGGGCCCAATTAGATAGAGTTTAAGGGGAGTTAATGGGCCTGTTTAATCAAATCCGAAAATTAGGTTTAGGATTTGTTTATCTATATAAACAAATCCTAATACTCATATTAGGAGCTAGCCAGTTGAGAGGGACATAGGAGGACTGTTCGATTTGCATCAAGGTTGTGTACCAGACGATCACAAGAGTTGATCGTGTGCATAATCAAATAAAGGTTTAAGTATTTCGTTTGTTGTTGTTTACATGACTTTTCGATTTCTCCATCTCTATTCTTGAATCCAACGATTACTTGGATTCCGCACTCGTAATCGTTGTGTGATATCGTGTTTGGACCGTTTTCGGGACTTATAATTGGTATCAGAGCCAAGAAACAAGCGTTTCGAGGCTCTCACGATATCCGATTTAAGATTTCTTGAGTTTTCGTGATGTTTTGATGATTTTTCAAGTTGTTTTGAGTGTCTTTTTGGTTGACGGCTGGAAAAATAAAATTAGGGTTCTTAATTTTTTTTAATGTTTTTCTGTCAATTGGGTTTTTAAATTGAGTTGTTGGTGGTTGATATTTACGTGTAAGTGTATTGAAATTTTAAAAAAAAAATAAAATTTGATTTGCTCAGATTTGTTTACAAGATTAGGATTTCTATTTACGGACGGAAAAGATCGGGAGTTTTTGTTCGAGGGATTTTCAATTTCGGTCAGGGGTGTAAAATCTGTTTTCGATCAGGTTCAATCAGGTTTCTGTCCAACTCAATCGAGTTGCTCATTGGTCGCCGGCATTTGAAATTCATATGTTGAAGTTGACCGAATTCACAAAAATGCCATTTTAATGTTTACGTAAACTTTGAGAGTTTAGTAGAATTTGCAAATTTTCCATCAACATTTAATTAATTTTTGTGGTTCATATAGTCTGGTTTCTAGTGCACTAAACGGCCACTCATTTCAAGTTGGTGCAAATTTATTTTTACGGGGTTTTGATCGTTGAATTTTTCTGCACATCGTGGAGTAATTCATTTTTATTTTCAAATTATTTGTTCCAAGTGTTTCAAAGGTGGTACTAACGTTTTTTATTTGTGAGTTTCTTGTGATTGTTGTGCAGGTTACAAGTGTTGCAGAAGCAAGAAGCCCGTGTTCTATAAGCTATTCGATCGAAAATCTGTGGCTTGGACCCTTATTTCGATCGAAATATTTGGCTTTTCGACCCTTTTGGACACTTTTCGATCGGAAAGTCCTTTCGTGACTTTCGATCGGAGAGTACTTCCCGGTTCCCCACTTTTCGATCGGAAAGTCCCCTCGTGACTTTTCGATCAGGTCCGTTTCGATCGGAAAGTCCCTTCGTGACTTTTTGATCAGCTCCGTTTCGATCGGAAAGTCCCTTCGTGACTTTTCGATCAGCTCGCATTTCGATCGGAAAGTCCCTTCGTGACTTTTCGATCTGCTTACACTTTTTGATCGAGCCGAAACTCCGCTCGATCGAAAAGCTGTCTTTCCGATCCAGTTGAGACTTTTCGATCCATCCATTTTCAATCCGTTCAAGTCTTTCAGTTCGTATTTTATCCAGAAGTTCATCCAAAGACGACAATGACAAGTACTCAAGTTGCTTCTCCTCTTGTGAGTGATCAAACTCAGATATGTTCGAACTCGGCATGCTCCGAATTAATCGAACAATATAAGAAACTGTTTCGAACTGAAGAAAGAGACCGTCTCAATGCAGAGTGCAAACTAAAGAATCATCTAAAACAAGTCGAAACCTACAAAAAGAGGATAGAGTCTTTAGGTGAAGAACTCAGTCAGGAGAAATATCTTTTCCGGATATTCCGTGAAAAAGAGGAGGAAAAGTGGAAGATCAATCATGCTGATGGAGCTTGGATCTGTAACTGCAAGGAATGCTCAAACCCCATCTGTTGTGCCTTGATTAAGGAATGGGAACAGAAATTCATAAATGAAACCGCAAATCATGCAGTAACTACTAGAGACCTTAGGGAGTGCAAAAGTAAGACCAAAATTTTTAGAGAGAAACTTGAGGCCATTCAGGTTGATGTTAAGAATCTTCAATCTCAGGTGAGTAATAAAAGCACATATCTTAGGCTTGCTAACGCTAAGGTAGAAGAGCTAACCAAGGAGGTTGAGGAACTAAGAGCAAAACTTGACACTTTCCAATCTGCCCTTGAGAAACATCAAGTGATACAAAAGAAAATGATGGATTCTCATCATGCTTTATTCAAATCTGAAGAGCGACTCGAGCAGGTAAAACAAACATCTGGCCTCGGGGATGGAAATTTTCCTCCCCCATTGCAACATGAATACATAAAAGTGCCCCAAACTGCAGATGAATTGTTGAAAGAGTCCCAGAATGAAGCAACCATGGTATATGGGCCTCAACCTGTGCATAAAGATGAAAAGACAGCCACTGAAGCAACTCAGTCAAATAACACTACTGAGTGTGCAGGTTCAAGCTCTAGTGAAGTGAAGAGAGCTGATGAAGAAAAGTTGGTTCCTTATCCAAAGGTCGAGACTCCTTATTCCAAAGTTGTGGATGAGGTAAAGCGGGAACGAGTGGTGATGACTACAAGGCCCAATGGTAAGATCTTCATGACAGCAGGGTCCATGTTGATTCCGATTGAAGGAGAAGAGCGACCCTCATTCAGCACTAAGTTCAAAGGCTTGGGTCACGATGGTGGTTTATCTTCTTACATTAAGAGTATAAAGCCCAAGGTCACCATCAAGCCTCCAACTTCTGTCCCGATCAAGATTAGAAGGCCAAAGATCACCATTCAATCTCCAAATGTGAAACCAACAGCTACAGTGAAGAATGAAAAGCAAACGAGAGTGGTTGTGTCTCCTGTTTCTTCAGTGGGCTCATGCAGTGGCAAAACAACTTTCTCAAAGAAACCAGTGGGCCCAAAAGTTCAAATGTCTGGTTCTACTCAGTTTTCAACAAACCAGAAAAGATTCAACAGAAATGCATCAAGGTCTGAAAGATCTGAGAACTGGAGACTTGGAGTCTCTCCGGACATGCAACCGAATCATAATGCCTTTCCATCAAAGATGCAGACAAAAGCAAATGGAGCTCCACCTCAGCAGCTAAAGACAAACGGTTACACGTCTGACTTCTATCTCAAGAAGCAGACATGCTTTAATTGTGGCAATACTGGTCACATTGCCCGAAATTGTCTCTATCGCCCCTATGAGCCATATTATCCGCAAAGTCGGAGTGTTTCGTCTCAGGATTCAATAAAGTCTAAGCCAATGAAGGTGCAACCACCTAAGGCGATGGAGACTTTTTCTCCTTTGATAAAACCCTCTGATCAACATTGGGGCGCTGCCAAAGAGCAAAGAAAATTTTCAAATCAAAAATATGTTTTTCCATATTTTGAAAATTTTCATAAAAAGGTGAAGAAACCGATTTCAAAACAACACAAAGTTGACAAACCTAAAGTTACTCCTCCAAAGATAACTAAAACTGTTTTGAAAAAGAAACCTGAAATGAAGAAGGTTGAAATACCTAAAGTCACTACTTCAAAGGTGACTAAAACAACTTTCAAATCACCTGGTATTTGGAAACCAAAATCAAAGGCAGCCACACCCCCAATTCCTGATATCACAAAGGGAATGTTTTTAAAGGAAGTTTCATTTATTGATGCTTCAGGAATACCCAGAACCACAATGGCCTGGGTACTTATGGCTAACTGATCTCTCACCCTGTGCAGGAACAGTCAAGGAGGACTTTCATTAACCTTGTTTTTTGTGATAGTGATTGTTCCAGGCACAGGATAGGTGACATCTCTCTACTACATGACATGAAGATTTCAATGGAGGGTATGTCTCCTTGTGAGAGGTAAATCTGAAAAAAAATCAGCAGTAAAGGTAACAGTGTCTTAATTGTTTGTTTCTTGGCAAATATGAAGTGAAGTTTGGTAGTGCTTGAAACAAAACCCAGTTCTGAAAAATGTTCAAAAGAAAAACTTTGAAGGTTAGCTTGGTCGGTTTTAGTAATTATTTAGTGATGTGTCAGTGCATTCATAAAAAAAAATTCTAAAACTACAAAAAATAGAGTTTTAGTTTTAGTTGGTGTGTTGTTCTTAAAAATCAAAAAGCAAGGGGAAGAATAGAAAAGATGAAATAGTAGACCCCTCAAAAATTGTGCTTCTTAATTTTTAATCTTTTGTTTGTGTGTTTGAGAAGGTGGGAAGTGAAATAAATTTCCGTTTTGGAGATGGCTGACACGCGTAAGGCAGATGTGAAAGACATGATCCATGGTGATATGCTGGTAGGCTCGGCTCTTTAAATCTGAAAAGGTATGCGTTACACACTTAAAGATAACGTATGGCAGTTTGTTGGGTAACAGCACTTAGGTTAATTGCATTTCTATTTGACTGCATGTTCAAGTTCCCGATACACACGCTTGTCTCCAAGAGTGTGAAATTGAGCTCAAAAAGTCGGTGTCCCCTCTGCTTTGCGTGAGCAATGACCTGGGGATGCTTTTCACGTGTATGTAAGGCTCTCCTCTGCTTTGCGTGAGCAATGACCTGGAGTTGTCCATACATACGTGCTTCCAGATCACCTTAAATAATATATATCAAAAAAAAATTTATACACCCAAAAGATGCCAAAGAGCACAAGAAAAGAGACCCTCAAGTGTCCAAAACCCTCAGCCTTTGTCACTGATGAGAGCATTATTAAAAATGTTTCAAAAATTCAATTGACTTGTATATTATACCTAAAAATCTATGTGATCTATTCTTTCTCTTCTCAATCCAGTCTGGAGCTCAGTTTCAAACTTCTGGATCAGGTTGTGAAAATATGTGGTAGGGAATTTATGTGCTTGATAGTGTGTAATAACATGTACCTAGGATTTGTTGAAACCCTCTTGCTGTTCATAATTAATACACAATAAAAGATAATAAAGTGACAAACAACCTGATTAAGGAAAGGGTTTGAGTTTAAAGTGGATCAGTATATTGGCAATCACCTGGACGTGTTCGAGTAACAGAAGCTGAAAAGGGTTCCTCGGTCAGATTCATACGGTTTGATCCCATAGAAACCTTCTCGTTTAGTAATTTGGTATGTTGGTTTTTATTTTATTTTTCTTTTGTGTTATCTTAAGTTGTTTTTGTTTATTTTTCAACCATGGCCAGGTTAATTTAAAGGTTTGTAATAAGTTTTTATGGGTTTTATGCAAGAAAGTATCACCCCTCCAGAATCTCAGGGGGAGAAAATGTGAAGTGAGTCATTGGGTTCAGGGGAAGTGTTCAAAGGAAACTCGTAATCAATATTTGGGTTTGAGAATGTTGTTCTCTTGCTAACCCAGTAACGAGGTATCATATGCTGGTTAGTGTTTGTGTTTGCTCCATGTTGTGCTTGACAGGTTAAGTGAAAAAGACAACTCATGGACAAGAAAGTCAAGGACTCAGTTGACCAAAGCAGGAATTTTGCTACTGTTCGTGTTGAAGAACCAGCCGGAAAAGGACTTACCCTATGCTCAGGGGAAGTTTGTTGGTTGTTCAAGTAAAGCTTCCAAAGACACCGTTCTCAAGTTTAGGGGAAGCTAATTGAAGAAAAGATGCAGAGCAGTCACAACAAGAAATTCAAGAATGCCAAGACAGGGGTTTTTAAAAGTTTTACCCTCTGAAGTCACAAGAAAGTCAAGACAGTTACTGATGATTCAGCAAGGACTCAACAGTTTTCAAGAAGGAGCAAGTATTTGAGAATCCTCCTCTCATTACGTGTTCATCATTTGCAGTTCAAGCTGATGCTGATAAAGAGAAAGAGCCATCAATCATCCCACATGCTGCCCAATGGAGATTGTAAAAGAAAATAATCTTCGTCAACCCATGATCAAGCCAAGGAGAAGACTGCAAGTCTGAAGATTGAAAGTAGAAGACATTTAATATCACAAGCCAAGGGGAAGATTGTAAGGGAATAATTTGTGGCTTGTGTATTAAATTATCACTTGGCGGATTATTTTGAAGGCCTATGCATGTGTATAGGTGAAAATTAGTTGGGTTATGGGTATATTGGGTCATTGGGCCAATTTAGACATGTTTGGGCCCAATTAGATAGAGTTTAAGGGGAGTTTAATGGGCCTGTTTAATCAAATCCGAAAATTAGGTTTAGGATTTGTTTATCTATATAAACAAATCCTAATACTCATATTAGGAGCTAGCCAGTTGAGAGAGACATAGGAGGACTGTTCGATTTGCATCAAGGTTGTGTACCAGACGATCACAAGAGTTGATCATGTGCATAATCAAATAAAGGTTTAAGTATTTCGTTTATTGTTGTTTACATGACTTTTCGATTTCTCCATCTCTATTCTTGAATCCAACGATTACTTGGATTCCGCACTCGTAATCGTTGTGTGATATCGTGTTTGGACCGTTTTCGGGACTTACACAAGGTGTTTGCGATTTTGGTGATCTCGAAATTCTCTTTGAGAATTTCGACCAAGTGTGTAACCAATTGGTGATTAATAGTAAAGTGTTCTCTTCAATCGGTTTGTGTTCTTACTTGTTTCTTGTTGCTTTTACGTATTTTTCTTGATTTATCTTGAATCACTTTAGTGTTTGGATTCCGCACATTCACTAGAGGTTGTGATACGTGTTTGGGTTATTTCGATCCTTACATAGTTCACCATTTCAATTTCATCGGTTAGATATTTGCAAAAATCCAGTATCGGGAGTCTGTCATCGCGTTACTGGACTGATATCCGGTTCTTACCAATACTATACTGCATACGACGGGTTCACTGCCCTGGTGTGTAGTTTGGTCACTTGGTGATTACCTTTTAAAACTTCACCACATTTTTATATATACAAAACATACACATCAAGTTTTTGGCGCCGTTGCCGGGGACGCGTCAGATTTCTAGAAATATCGGAGCTAGTAGTTTAACCACTTGTTTGCTTTATCTGTTTACCTGTCTTCTTTGCGTATTTTAGCTGTTAGTCAGTTTTTCTGTTTCTGTGTTTCCTTTTCGTGTTAGTTAGACTTTTAGGTTAGCTTCTTTTCATTTTCTGTTTCATCGTTTCTATCGCATTTTTGTCTGTTTATGCGCATACGTCGCCACCAGAGCCGATTTTCACCGTTATCTGAGCCAGAAAGAGTTTTTCATCACCTTCGGCACGTGGAGGACGCATTACCAGTGCCGAAGGCCGCACTTGCAGATTAGAGGCGCACGCTTGCAGATTACGGTCGTCCCAACATCGACGGGACGTTGCCGAGTGTTATCCGTTCGCCGGTGGACGCGAATAACTTCCAGATTCAGCCTCAGGTCATCACTCTGATTATGAACTATGTTCAGTTTGACGGGTTACCTAATGATCACCCGATGACCCACATCGCGAACTTCCTTGAAATTTGCGACACTTTCAAACTTAAGGGGGTCCCCGCAGAGGCAATCAAGTTGCGATTATTCTCATTTTCCCTTCACGGTGCAGCGAAGGCGTGGCTTCAGTCTCTCCCGCCTGGTTCTATCACGTCATGGGCTATTTTGACACATAAATTCATCTCAAAGTATTTCCCTCCATCGAAGATTGCGATGTTCAGAAACAAAATATATACCTTCCTTCAGGACGACACAGAGAGTTTATACGAGACGTGGGAGTGATTTAGAGAGTTGTTGAGAAAATGTCCATCACATGGGATTGAGCTACACCAGCAGATATAGATTTTCTACAGCGGTTTACATCCACTCACACGACATACGGTCGACACGTCAGCTGGTGGGATATTAAGTAGTAAAACGCCCGAAGAGGCGCAAGACTTACTTGAGGAGCTTGCTTTAAACGATTATCAGTGGCCGAGCACACAGAGTAAGCCGAACCAACAGAGAGGAGTACTCCAGGTTGACCCTATTACAGCTCTATCCATACAGGTTAAGGCGTTATCAAAGAAAATAGCCAAAATGCAGGTGATGGAGCAGCAGGTGAAGTATTGTGAGTTGTGCTCGGGACTCCACAACATTACACGTTGTCCTATCGGGGGTAGCACCGATTTTGTCGAGCAGGTCGACTACATGGCCGACCAGGCCCATCCACCACCCAACACGTATAACTACAATCAGGGGTGGCAGAACAACCAAAATTTCAGCTCGAACATGCCTTGCTTTCAGCCGAGACCGCCACCGAGGCAACAGGGTTTCTATCACCCAGAGGTTGTCAAACAGACACCGACAGAGGATTCAGGTTTGAAGAATTTAACTGACATGATATCTCAGTTTATCAAGCAGAATGAGAAAACTTCACAGCAGAATGATCAGAGGATTTTGCGAACTGAGCAGGACATAGTTGTGGTGGCCAAAGAGTTGAGTAATTTAGCAGCTCATATGAAAAATATGGAGAGGACCATGGGTCAACTTTCCAAATCGTTTTCTGAGAGAAAACCAGGAGGATTGCCAGGGCACACACAGTCATATCCTAAGCAATACGTGAATGCAATCTTTTACCTGAATGACAACACCACTCCAGATCCAGAATCGACGTTCAGTGCTGAGCCAGTTGATGAGGAGAGTGATGATGAGATAGCCGAGGAGATTGAGGTAGAGGTTCCTAGGCAGGTGCAACCGAGGCTAAGCCCAGCAAGTACAACATGACCCGAGGAACCAGTAGTGGAGAAATATGTTCCCCGACCCTACATCCCTCATATTCCATATCCAGAGAGACTTAGGGATCAGCTTAGGGAAGAGCAGCAGGAGAAACATCACCAGGCCGTCGTTCATTATATTAGAATTAAAGATCACCCACCCGACCCACCTTCAGTTATTATCAAGTCGACTAAATCATTGCAGGGCCAGCAAAAGAAGAAGTGTGGGGATGAAGCGAGTGCTAAAAAGAAGAAAAAGCCACCTGATTTAAAGAAAAAGGCTTCAAAGAGTGATAGGACGTGGTTAGTCGACGTGTACGCCATGTATTTGCGTGATAGAGACAAGGGATTTCAACTCTTGTTTGAGGAGTGGTGCGTGCACGGGTCGGATGCGAGCATATTCGGTAGCTAAGGAGGTCACATCCATGACCCGGGTTGACTTAACCGCGGGTTCGAGTCCGGCTGACGACTCGTTAATAAGTTCAGCGCTTCCGGGAGTACTTGGTTACTTTTGTTTTGCTTGTTTCATGTTATATTTCTTTTTAATAGCTTACTTAGCTGTTAGGTAGTTTGTTTACTTTAGTTGATGTTTATTTATCTTTTTCTGCTTTATTCATTTGTTTTAAGTTTCGCAGGTTCTTTTGGAAGCATGCCACGATTAGAAATTGCTTGAATTATCATTTTGGCTATGCTTCACGAGGTTGTAGGTAACGCGCAGTTTGTGGACCGTCGGATACTCAATCTCCATTTCCACGGTCCGCAGATGTGCTTTCATGATTTAGATCAGGTTTCAATGATACGGGACCGTCACTTCATAAATGACAATCAACGGTCCGTATCAGGTTTGTTGGGCATGTGACTTTTGGTCAAAGTAAACCGTTCACTTCATAATGACAAACAAACAGTCTATTTTGGTCAAATGTTACTTTTCTATGGGTTGGTATTTGATGTTGATTGGTGCTGTTGAGCAATTGGTTGCAAATTGGCATAATAGGTCTATTGATGCACACATTGCGAATTGTTTGGTACTCAATCTCCATTCCAGACGGTTCGCATGTTTGTGTTGTAGACTCTGTTGACTTTTGGTTAAATGTCGGTCGTCCACATCCTAATTCACAACAAACGACTCGCATTTGATCAATTGTCCAAAAGCTTAAATTTTTTCAATATTTTCAAAAAGTGCCAATTTTTGCATCCCGGTCGGTCCTGTTTCATTTTGAGTTATGTTTTCTTCCAGATTCACCGCTGGACCGCCAGCTGCTTTGAATCACTTATTTAATGATTATCCAAGTTGTATATTCATTGATAGATTCATATTGTTGACACACAACTCAAGATAGTTGTTCTTATTGATATATATATCTGATTGATTTGGTTGTGTTGTGTTTGGATGATAGTTTGTCTTGCCGAGACTGTTCTGACACATGTTCGAGAGCTGTTTCATGATGCATATTTTGATTGTGGAGACTTTATGGCATTTGTGGATTCAGCTCTGGCACCTGTTCAGTCAAGAGCTGGTTCGATTCTTTTTTTCAGCATCCAGACACTGGCACATGACAGTGATAGGGGAGTATTTCAGTTCCCTTTCCCCTTTATTTTGATTTGTTTAGCGTACATTGGGGACAATGTACGAATTAAGTGTGGGGATGGGGGTCAATTGAACTGAAATTGCTTAAAATTATGAAAAAAATTTTAAAAATTTTCTTATCATATCCCCCTGTTTTTAGTTGAAATTGAGATTTTTGTCCGTCTTATTGCAAATGGAAGTGGGCCCGTTGATGTAATTCGTGACGTTTTGCTCACCTATGTATACGATGCTTGTCTCAAGTCAAAACCTTTTCTTCTAGTATCTTGAAAAAAGTATTTCCAAGCAAATGTATTTCAAATAAAATCAATAAATGAGATGCTTTACTTAGTAAAACTATCGGATGGGGGATTGATAGCTTGCATCATATCGGTAGCCTTTATCCATCCGTTTCCGTGAGTTATTTGAGCCTTAAATTGCATTATTTATTACATTATTGTTCTCACTTTCGTTGGTTGAGTGTTATGCCATCACGTGCTTTCGTTTTAGAACTTGTGTTATTTGTACGCGTTGAGATCATGAACTAAAATTAAGCATAGAAATGATAGAGGCATTAGGATTACCCCCCTTTGATTTAGCCTTTTTCTTTGATCTTATTATTTTTCCTATCCTAAAACATCATCCCTTAGAAAACCGTTGAGCTTTTTTCCCTTCTCGTTTGATTTTCCCACGTTTTGACCCATTTAGCCTTTTGGTTAGCCTTTATTTTGTTCTTAAACCCGTGTGAAGAATCCGGATTAGTTTAGGGTTTTGTGTATATATTTTGGTTAGTTTCATCAAGTCGTATTTAGTTGCAAAAATATAAATAAAAAAAAGAAGAAAGAAAAAAAAGAAAAGAAAATAAAAATGCATAACATTCTAGCTCATTATTGGAGGTCAGAGACCTAAGATAAAGCTTAAAAAATAGAGTTTTTCTTAGTTTGTGTGTTCGGGTCAAAATTACCCCGACTTGGAGTTATTTATGTAAATAGTTTTTCTTTTAGTTTGTTTATTGACTTTTCTGGATTTCTTAGCACTTCGCCATTTTCACATTCCCATTCCATACCCTAAACCCTAGCCTAACATTACAACCCTTTTGAAAGTCCTCTTGATTTATGTACGATTTTATGTTGTTTGGTGGAGATGCGATTTCGATAAAAGCTTATGACAGTGAAGTGCATGTTTAGCCTTGAGTGATCCACTTAAATCGACGATCAACTTAATCGTCTATCCACTAAATAAAGCCGAGTTGAGTGACCATTGTGAGGGGTATGATGCTTGTTTGATCGAACCTTGATGTGTGTCAAACTAGTAGGCTTTCCATGTTTTTAAAATAATTATCATAATTGCTTGTTGGTTTATAAATCTTTTGAAAAGTGTAAATCTTGAGAATTGGGGATGCATGTGGGCTTGAGTAGTTGCATTGGGTTGGGTGGACGTTGCGTCTTCGAGAGGCTTGTGGAAGTGTTGCACGAGATTTTGCTTGAGGGCAAGCAAAACGTAAGTGTGGGGATATTTGATGCGTAGCATCTCATACATAAAATAAATAAATAAAAATCCCTTCATTTAACTGGTTTTTAATTCAGAATTATTAAGTTTTGGTGCTTAAATGTTTATCTTGAATTTTAGATGACTTGGTGGAACTTTGGTTATTATTTGATAAATATTTAAAATTCACATTTAATTTGGTTTTTAATTGAGAAAACTTTACAAGTTAGAATTTTAATTGGGAAATTATAAAACATATGGTGCTTAAATGTTTTTAGTTGTGAATTTTAGGTAATTGGTGGGTCCGTCGTGAATTTAGAAGAATTCTGGAAAAAACGGAAGCGAAATCGGAGGTCGGATGTGAAAAATATGGGTTAAAGAAGAAAAAAAATAAAAAAAAATAAAAAAAATAAGAGTTGCAACTAATCCAGCCCACTCTCCCTTTTGTGTACTCCTCGGCCCGGTGCAGCCCAGAGTGCAGCCCAGTAGCAGATGCAGCCCAACAGAAGCACAGCAGATCTGTAGATGCATATATAGCTGTC
>JBCNJP010013229.1:0-12637 GCA_039602395.1 Deinandra increscens subsp. villosa
GTGTTGGGAATCGAGATTCCGACCCAACATGATTTGGATAGATGTGATAATACTCAACGGCCACTTAACGTCTACCGTCCCGACAACACGGTGAAGAAACATGACAACTCAAGCTACAAGACTCAACTAAAGAAGATGGCTCTAGTGAATATTATTTATTGTTTAAATATTGTCACTAGTTGGTAGTTTTACTATTATGCCCTTAATGAGTTTTGTAGTATATATAGCAAGTCTTTCTCATGTGAAAGACTTGATGATGCATGTATGTAGAGAGAGTTAGTCATGGTTCCTTGAAGCTTGTCAAGGGTTCTTGCTCTTACCTAGTAAGAACAAGAAACCCGGGAATGCGTGGGGTAGGTAATGTAATCATTCGGTTATAATTAATCATTTGGTTATCCTTTGTTATCTATCTTTCATGTTGTTTATCATAGATTTATCTTGTTCTTCATATCCATGTTTCTACTAGCTTTGTTCTTCATCATCATCACATCTCAAACACCATATCGTGTCATATCTCGGTGTTCATTTGTTTTCTACAAAAACGAGTCACACAAAGACTCGATCCGCTTCCGCAACCAAGGTAAAGGTAGCATTATTTATATATTTGCCCACCACCTCGGTTTATCAATTGGCATCAGAGCCACGGTCGAGAAAATGCAACTTAACCGTTGATTTCTCAACTTTGTGTTCATATGCTTGTTTTTGTAAACAAATGGAGATGTAAACTTTTTAGAAAGATTTTGAACTCCCCTCCATGTCTTTCAAAGTTTTTTTTTGAAAAAGGTCTTTGAATTTTTCTTAAACAGAATAGTCAAGATCTATTTATTCAAATATTCTTAAGTTTTTGAAGAATTTCGTTTGGGTTCTTGTGTTTAACTTTGTTAAATACAAAGTGGACTTTTGATTACATATTCTTTCAAAATCCATACCCAGATCTTCATAACTTACTGTTGTTTTGTTCTCACATGTTAAATCATGTTTGCATTAAAATTTTAAAAGAAAAAGAAAATAGAGAATCTTGTGCACATGGTTTGTATCTTCGAGACTTACAATTACTGTCCACTTTACCACTTTTATCAATTTGACTTTTATAACAAAAGGTTATCTACCTATTTTTGGTTAAAGTCAAAAGTTTGTGTGTCAAACTCAATTTGCTTTAAAGCTTTTTACTTTTCTTGAGTTCCACAAAAGGTAAAGTCATCCGTTTATCCAATTCCTTTTTCTGTCACAAGCAACCTCCCATCCCTACACTCTTCAAGGTCAACCATACTCTCTCTCTCTCTTGAAAATTAGAAGAACAAAAAATATACAAATATATTGAGTGAGTTACAGGTTTTGATTTTTGAAGATGATGAACTCAGAAACACGAACACGAGACTGTAGCTCGAGTTAGTTCGTATACCCGTTTCTGTTCGGTTCAAAGACGATGTCAAGGGATCGAGGAAAATATTTCGATATGGGTTAAGCGTGTTCAAACTTGTCGTTCACAGATCCGTATTAGGTTTTCGTTGAAGGTGATGGGTGAAGGTGGTAACATGCTCGTAATCTGGATCAACAGTTCAATGCCGACAATGATCACGGTTCGATATAAGATCTGGGTTTCGGATCTCTCAATCAAAGAAGACCGATGATGGTCGGTAATGGATTTGCTGTTAGAATACAAGAAGAACCACTGAGTTATCAACAGCAACTGGTTTCTATCTAGGGTTCGGACACGAGTTAATCATCAAAGGTTGATGACGACGTGAGAAACAGTTGGTCTCTGCTGGTTCGACTTAGGGTTTTCAATCTTGAAGATGGTGACGATGGTTCCGCTCCAACCTTCAACCGGAAAAACAAATGTTCCGGTTCAAGAAAGTTCAGACGGAAATCCGGAATTCAACCGGAACTGTGTAGTTCAACCGGAACATGATTTCAAGCGGAAGATTCAACCGGAAAACACGAGTTCAACCGGAAAATGTGCTCAACCGGAACCTTGAACTCAACCGGAAAAATCTCGAGTTCAACCGGAACTCAGATTTGAACCGGAAAACTTAATCTTCAACCGGTTTCCGTCACCGTTCTCTGCTTGCCATCAGATCGACTCGCCGGAGATAACAACTCTCTGCCGGTCTTGGTTCTGTTCGTCATCAGGTCACCGGAAACGCCCTTCAAGCCGCCGGTAGTTGTCTCTGTTCAGCTCAGTCGACAGAAAGGAGGATGAGAAGATGATAGAGGCGCACAACCTGTTTCTGGTACGTACATCTGATTACAGCCATCCCACATCTAGGGTTTTCCTTTCTTTATGAAAGAAACGGGCTGTTGAAACATCAATCTGGGCCAGCTGCTCTCTTATTGCGATTTGGGCCAGCATGCATATTTCTTATAATTGTTGGATCTTTAAGAGATTTAAGGCAGATTGGGCTGTAAATTTATGTGTTTGGGCCAGATCAGAGTTGATGACAATTTGGGATGATAATGTAACAGTAAGCTACTGTTGTACATTTTTTTCTTGTTGTCAACACTGTAGCAACCGAATTGAAGCCTCAAGGATCCACATCAACCACTTTATATTATTTCTCCAACATTATTCGTTCTCTCGAGAACACGGTTCGTCTTAAACATTTCAGGTACACCTAAATTATGTTTTTATATCAAGATTACTTCTTACGGCAGACGTGCTATGAAGTAAAACGGTTATGAAAGCTATGCGCAAGTTTGGGTCGATTTGTTGAAGATGAACGGAATTTATTATTCGTTGGATTATGAAGACTAACCGGTTGATATTGCAAGGCTGATTTTTGTTTGTGATATGCTACATGGATGTGTTTGGTTACAACAACTCGCTTTTATGTTTGCTACGGATTGCACAAGTTTAGGGGGAGAAGATGTGATGATCCTAGAAACTTTTTGCAATCAATTTAGCAAAAGAAAGCAAAGAAAAGTGGTTTATCTTCGTGCAACGCATCGGTTTGGTATTCGGCCAAGTATTTCAAGTTGGTTGAATTGTGGATTTATTTCTCGCGTTTTTCATTGATCCTTTATATTGTTTATTTTCAACAATATTGGCAACTTGAGTTGTGACTTAGTCCTCAAGTAAATTGTCATTGTGTTGATATTTGTAAACACCCTATGCATTACAGCTTATGGCAGAAGCTAGAAGAATGTTTATTGTAGGGGGAGCTTCACAAAGGAGAGTTGAAGAACAAAAGACTTGAAACCACATGAAGATTTTCTTGAAGTCAAGATGCAAGAATACAAAGAATCGATGTCACAAGTGTTGAGTATACCATCTACCAAATAGGGGGAGATTGTTGGGAATCGAGATTCCGACCCAACATGATTTGGATAGATGTGATCAATACTCAACGGCCACTTAACGTCTACCGTCCCGGCAACACGGTGAAGAAACATGACAACTCAAGCTACAAGACTCAACTAAAGAAGATGGCTCTAGTGAATATTATTTATTGTTTAAATATTGTCACTAGTTGGTAGTTTTACTATTATGCCCTTAATGAGTTTTGTAGTATATATAGCAAGTCTTTCTCATGTGAAAGACTTGATGATGTATGTATGTAGAGAGAGTTAGTCATGGTTCCTTGAAGCTTGTCAAGGGTTCTTGCTCTTACCTAGTAAGAACAAGAAACCCGGGAATGCGTGGGGTAGGTAATGTAATCATTCGGTTATAATTAATCATTTGGTTATCCTTTGTTATCTATCTTTCATGTTGTTTATCATAGATTTATCTTGTTCTTCATATCCATGTTTCTACTAGCTTTGTTCTTCATCATCATCACATCTCAAACACCATATCGTGTCATATCTCGGTGTTCATTTGTTTTCTACAAAAACGAGTCACACAAAGACTCGATCCGCTCATTGCCCTACTAAACACACCTTATTAGGGCCATCATTGGTCCTAAACACAACTTATTGGTTATATACACACCTTAGTGGGACTCATTAGTCCCAACTAAACACACATTATTGGGCCATCATTGGTCCTAAACACAACTTATTGGTTATATACACACCTTACTAGGACTTATTGGGCCTAACCGACCCTCATTGCCCTACTAAACACACCTTATTGGGCCATCATTGGTCCTAAACATAACTTATTGGTTATATACACACCTTAGTGGGACTCATTAGTCCCAACTAAACACACCATATTGGGCCATAATTGGTCGTAAACACAACTTATTGGTTATATAAACACCTTATTAGGACTCATTGGTGCCAACTAACCCTCATTGTCCATAAACCCACTTTATTGTGCCATCATTGGTCCTAAACACAACGTATTGGTTATATGCACACATTAGTGGGACTCATTGGTCCCAACTAAACACACCTTATTGGGCCATAATTGGTCGTAAACACAACTTATTGGTTATATACACACTTTATTGGGACTCATTGGTCCCAACTGACCCTCATTGCCCTTAAACACACATTATTGGGCCATCATTGGTCCTAAACACAAATTATTGGTTATATAAGACACACCTTACTAGGACTTATTGGTCCCAACCGACCCTCATTGCCCTACTAAACACTCCTTATAGGGCCATCATTGGTCCTAAACACAACTTATTGGTTATATACACACCTTAGTAGGACTCATTAGTCCCAACTAAACACACATTATTGGGCCATCATTGGTCCTAAACACAACTTATTGGTTATATACACACCTTACTAGGACTTATTGGGCCTAACCGACCCTCATTGCCCTACTAAACACACCTTATTGGGCCATCATTGGTCCTAAACATAACTTATTGGTTATATACACACCTTAGTGGGACTCATTAGTCCCAACTAAACACACCATATTGGGCCATAATTGGTCGTAAACACAACTTATTGGTTATATAAACACCTTATTAGGACTCATTGGTGCCAACTAACCCTCATTGTCCATAAACCCACTTTATTGTGCCATCATTGGTCCTAAACACAACGTATTGGTTATATGCACACATTAGTGGGACTCATTGGTCCCAACTAAACACACCTTATTGGGCCATAATTGGTCGTAAACACAACTTATTGGTTATATACACACTTTATTGGGACTCATTGGTCCCAACTGACCCTCATTGCCCTTAAACACACATTATTGGGCCATCATTGGTCCTAAACACAAATTATTGGTTATATAAGACACACCTTACTAGGACTTATTGGTCCCAACCGACCCTCATTGCCCTACTAAACACTCCTTATAGGGCCATCATTGGTCCTAAACACAACTTATTGGTTATATACACACCTTAGTGGGACTCATTAGTCCCAACTAAACACACATTATTGGGCCATCATTGGTCCTAAACACAACTTATTGGTTATATACACACCTTACTAGGACTTATTGGTTCTAACCGACCCTCATTGCCCTACTAAACACACCTTATTGGGCCATCATTGGTCCTAAACATAACTTATTGGTTATATACACACCTTAGTGGGACTCATTAGTCCCAACTAAACACACCATGTTGGGCCATAATTGGTCGTAAACACAACTTATTGGTTATATAAACACCTTATTAGGACTCATTGGTGCCAACTAACCCTCATTGTCCCTAAACCCACTTTATTATGCCATCATTGGTCCTAAACACAACGTATTGGTCATATACACACATTAGTGGGACTCTTTGGTCCCAACTAAACACACCATTTTGGGCCATAATTGGTCGTAAACACAACTTATTGGTTATATACACACCTTATTAGGACTCATTGGTCCCAACGGACCCTCATTGCCCTTAAACACACATTATTAGGCCATCATTGGTCCTAAACACAACTTATTGGTTATATACACACCTTAGTGGGACTCATTAGTCCCAACTAAACACACATTATTGGGCCATCATTGGTCCTAAACATAACTTATTGGTTATATACACACCTTACTAGGACTTATTGGGCCTAACCGACCCTCATTGCCCTACTAAACACACCTTATTGGGCCATCATTGGTCCTAAACATAACTTATTGGTTATATACACACCTTAGTGGGACTCATTAGTCCCAACTAAACACACCATATTGGGCCATAATTGGTCGTAAACACAACTTATTGGTTATATAAACACCTTATTAGGACTCATTGGTGCCAACTAACCCTCATTGTCCATAAACCCACTTTATTGTGCCATCATTGGTCCTAAACACAACGTATTGGTTATATGCACACATTAGTGGGACTCATTGGTCCCAACTAAACACACCTTATTGGGCCATAATTGGTCGTAAACACAACTTATTGGTTATATACACACTTTATTGGGACTCATTGGTCCCAACTGACCCTCATTGCCCTTAAACACACATTATTGGGCCATCATTGGTCCTAAACACAAACTTATTGGTTATATAAGACACACCTTACTAGGACTTATTGGTCCCAACTGACCCTCATTGCCCTACTAAACACTCCTTATAGGGCCATCATTGGTCCTAAACACAACTTATTGGTTATATACACACCTTAGTAGGACTCATTAGTCCCAACTAAACACACATTATTGGGCCATCATTGGTCCTAAACACAACTTATTGGTTATATACACACCTTACTAGGACTTATTGGTCCTAACCGACCCTCATTGCCCTACTAAACACACCTTATTGGGCCATCATTGGTCCTAAACATAACTTATTGGTTATATACACACCTTAGTGGGACTCATTAGTCCCAACTAAACACACCATATTGGGCCATAATTGGTCGTAAACACAACTTATTGGTTATATAAACACCTTATTAGGACTCATTGGTGCCAACTAACCCTCATTGTCCCTAAACCCACTTTATTGTGCCATCATTGGTCCTAAACACAACGTATTGGTCATATACACACATTAGTGCGACTCATTGGTCCCAACTAAACACACCTTTTTGGGCCATAATTGGTCGTAAACACAACTTATTGGTTATATACACACTTTATTGGGACTCATTGGTCCCAACGGACCCTCATTGCCCTTAAACACACATTATTAGGCCATCATTGGTCCTAAACACAACTTATTGGTTATATACACACCTTAGTGGGACTCATTAGTCCCAACTAAACACACATTATTGGGCCATCATTGGTCCTAAACATAACTTATTGGTTATATACACACCTTACTAGGACTTATTGGGCCTAACCGACCCTCATTGCCCTACTAAACACACCTTATTGGGCCATCATTGGTCCTAAACATAACTTATTGGTTATATACACACCTTAGTGGGACTCATTAGTCCCAACTAAACACACCATATTGGGCCATAATTGGTCGTAAACACAACTTATTGGTTATATAAACACCTTATTAGGACTCATTGGTGCCAACTAACCCTCATTGTCCATAAACCCACTTTATTGTGCCATCATTGGTCCTAAACACAACGTATTGGTTATATGCACACATTAGTGGGACTCATTGGTCCCAACTAAACACACCTTATTGGGCCATAATTGGTCGTAAACACAACTTATTGGTTATATACACACTTTATTGGGACTCATTGGTCCCAACTGACCCTCATTGCCCTTAAACACACATTATTGGGCCATCGTTGGTCCTAAACACAAACTATTGGCTATATAAGACACACCTTACTAGGACTTATTGGTCCCAACCGACCCTCATTGCCCTACTAAACACTCCTTATAGGGCCATCATTGGTCCTAAACACAACTTATTGGTTATATACACACCTTAGTAGGACTCATTAGTCCCAACTAAACACACATTATTGGGCCATCATTGGTCCTAAACACAACTTATTGGTTATATACACACCTTACTAGGACTTATTGGTTCTAACCGACCCTCATTGCCCTACTAAACACACCTTATTGGGCCATCATTGGTCCTAAACATAACTTATTGGTTATATACACACCTTAGTGGGACTCATTAGTCCCAACTAAACACACCATATTGGGCCATAATTGGTCGTAAACACAACTTATTGGTTATATAAACACCTTATTAGGACTCATTGGTGCCAACTAACCCTCATTGTCCCTAAACCCACTTTATTGTGCCATCATTGGTCCTAAACACAACGTATTGGTTATATGCACACATTAGTGGGACTCATTGGTCCCAACTAAACACACCTTATTGGGCCATAATTGGTCGTAAACACAACTTATTGGTTATATACACACCTTATTGGGACTCATTGGTCCCAACTGACCCTCATTGCCCTTAAACACACATTATTGGGCCATCATTGGTCCTAAACATAACTTATTGGTTATATACACACCTTACTAGGACTTATTGGTCCTAACCGACCCTCATTGCCCTACTAAACACACCTTATTGGGCCATCATTGGTCCTAAACATAACTTATTGGTTATATACACACCTTAGTGGGACTCATTAGTCCTAACTAAACACACCATATTGGGCCATAATTGGTCGTAAACACAACTTATTGGTTATATACACACCTTATTAGGACTCATTGGTGCCAACTGACCCTCATTGTCCCTAAACACACTTTATTGTGCCATCATTGGTCCTAAACACAACGTATTGGTTATATACACACATTAGTAGGACTCATTAGGTCCCAACTAAACACAACTTATTGGGCCATTATTGGTGGTAAACACAACTTATTGGTTATATACACACCTTATTGGGACTTATTGGTCTCAACTGACCCTAATTGCCCTTAAACACACTTTATTGGGCCATCATTGGTCCTAAACACAACTTATTGGTTATATACACACCTTACTAGGACTTATTGGTTCTAACCGACCCTCATTGCCCTACTAAACACACCTTATTGGGCCATCATTGGTCCTAAACACAACTTATTGGTTATATACACACCTTAGTGGGACTCATTAGTCCCAACTAAACACACCATGTTGGGCCATAGTTGGTCGTAAACACAACTTATTGGTTATATAAACACCTTATTAGGACTCATTGGTGCCAACTAACCCTCATTGTCCCTAAACCCACTTTATTATGCCATCATTGGTCCTAAACACAACGTATTGGTCATATACACACATTAGTGGGACTCTTTGGTCCCAACTAAACACACCTTTTTGGGCCATAATTGGTCGTAAACACAACTTATTGGTTATATACACACTTTATTGGGACTCATTGGTCCCAACGGACCCTCATTGCCCTTAAACACACATTATTGGGCCATCATTGGTCCTAACACAACTTATTGGTTATATAAGACACACCTTACTAGGACTTATTGGTCCCAACCGGCCCTCATTGCCCTACTAAACACACCTTATTGGGCCATCATTGGTCCTAAACACAACTTATTGGTTATATACACACCTTAGTGGGACTCATTAGTCCTAACTAAAACACATTATTGGGCCATCATTGGTCCTAAACACAACTTATTGGTTATATACACACCTTACTAGGACTTATTGGTTCTAAACGACCCTCATTGCCCTACTAAACACACCTTATTGGGCCATCATTGGTCCTAAACATAATTTATTGGTTATATACACACCTTAGTGGGACTCATTAGTCCCAACTAAACACACCATTTTGGGCCATAATTGGTCGTAAACACAACTTATTGGTTATATAAACACCTTATTAGGACTCATTGGTGCCAACTAACCCTCATTGCCCTTAAACACACATTATTAGGCCATCATTGGTCCTAAACACAACTTATTGGTTATATACACACCTTAGTGGGACTCATTAGTCCCAACTAAACACACATTATTGGGCCATCATTGGTCCTAAACACAACTTATTGGTTATATACACACCTTACTAGGACTTATTGGGCCTAACCGACCCTCATTGCCCTACTAAACACACCTTATTGGGCCATCATTGGTCCTAAACATAACTTATTGGTTATATACACACCTTAGTGGGACTCATTAGTCCCAACTAAACACACCATATTGGGCCATAATTGGTCGTAAACACAACTTATTGGTTATATAAACACCTTATTAGGACTCATTGGTACCAACTAACCCTCATTGTCCATAAACCCACTTTATTGTGCCATCATTGGTCCTAAACACAACGTATTGGTTATATGCACACATTAGTGGGACTCATTGGTCCCAACTAAACACACCTTATTGGGCCATAATTGGTCGTAAACACAACTTATTGGTTATATACACACTTTATTGGGACTCATTGGTCCCAACTGACCCTCATTGCCCTTAAACACACATTATTGGGCCATCATTGGTCCTAAACACAAATTATTGGTTATATAAGACACACCTTACTAGGACTTATTGGTCCCAACCGACCCTCATTGCCCTACTAAACACTCCTTATAGGGCCATCATTGGTCCTAAACACAACTTATTGGTTATATACACACCTTAGTAGGACTCATTAGTCCCAACTAAACACACATTATTGGGCCATCATTGGTCCTAAACACAACTTATTGGTTATATACACACCTTACTAGGACTTATTGGTCCTAACCGACCCTCATTGCCCTACTAAACACACCTTATTGGGCCATCATTGGTCCTAAACATAACTTATTGGTTATATACACACCTTAGTGGGACTCATTAGTCCCAACTAAACACACCATATTGGGCCATAATTGGTCGTAAACACAACTTATTGGTTATATAAACACCTTATTAGGACTCATTGGTGCCAACTAACCCTCATTGTCCCTAAACACACTTTATTGTGCCATCATTGGTCCTAAACACAACGTATTGGTTATATACACACATTAGTAGGACTCATTGGTCCCAACTAAACACACACTTATTGGGCCATTATTGGTCGTAAACACAACTTATTGGTTATATACACACCTTATTGGGACTCATTGGTCTCAACTGACCCTCATTGCCCTTAAACACACATTATTGGGCCATCATTGGTCCTAAACACAACTTATTGGTTATATACACACCTTACTAGGACTTATTGGTTCTAACCGACCCTCATTGCCCTACTAAACACACCTTATTGGGCCATCATTGGTCCTAAACATAACTTATTGGTTATATACACACCTTAGTGGGACTCATTAGTCCCAACTAAACACACCATGTTGGGCCATAGTTGGTCGTAAACACAACTTATTGGTTATATAAACACCTTATTAGGACTCATTGGTGCCAACTAACCCTCATTGTCCCTAAACCCACTTTATTATGCCATCATTGGTCCTAAACACAACGTATTGGTCATATACACACATTAGTGGGACTCTTTGGTCCCAACTAAACACACCTTTTTGGGCCATAATTGGTCGTAAACACAACTTATTGGTTATATACACACTTTATTGGGACTCATTGGTCCCAACGGACCCTCATTGCCCTTAAACACACATTATTGGGCCATCATTGGTCCTAAACACAACTTATTGGTTATATAAGACACACCTTACTAGGACTTATTGGTCCCAACCGGCCCTCATTGCCCTACTAAACACACCTTATTGGGCCATCATTGGTCCTAAACACAACTTATTGGTTATATACACACCTTAGTGGGACTCATTAGTCCTAACTAAAACACATTATTGGGCCATCATTGGTCCTAAACACAACTTATTGGTTATATACACACCTTACTAGGACTTATTGGTTCTAAACGACCCTCATTGCCCTACTAAACACACCTTATTGGGCCATCATTGGTCCTAAACATAATTTATTGGTTATATACACACCTTAGTGGGACTCATTAGTCCCAACTAAACACACCATTTTGGGCCATAATTGGTCGTAAACACAACTTATTGGTTATATAAACACCTTATTAGGACTCATTGGTGCCAACTAACCCTCATTGCCCTTAAACACACATTATTAGGCCATCATTGGTCCTAAACACAACTTATTGGTTATATACACACCTTAGTGGGACTCATTAGTCCCAACTAAACACACATTATTGGGCCATCATTGGTCCTAAACACAACTTATTGGTTATATACACACCTTACTAGGACTTATTGGGCCTAACCGACCCTCATTGCCCTACTAAACACACCTTATTGGGCCATCATTGGTCCTAAACATAACTTATTGGTTATATACACACCTTAGTGGGACTCATTAGTCCCAACTAAACACACCATATTGGGCCATAATTGGTCGTAAACACAACTTATTGGTTATATAAACACCTTATTAGGACTCATTGGTGCCAACTAACCCTCATTGTCCATAAACCCACTTTATTGTGCCATCATTGGTCCTAAACACAACGTATTGGTTATATGCACACATTAGTGGGACTCATTGGTCCCAACTAAACACACCTTATTGGGCCATAATTGGTCGTAAACACAACTTATTGGTTATATACACACTTTATTGGGACTCATTGGTCCCAACTGACCCTCATTGCCCTTAAACACACATTATTGGGCCATCATTGGTCCTAAACACAAATTATTGGTTATATAAGACACACCTTACTAGGACTTATTGGTCCCAACCGACCCTCATTGCCCTACTAAACACTCCTTATAGGGCCATCATTGGTCCTAAACACAACTTATTGGTTATATACACACCTTAGTAGGACTCACTACTACAAAAATGGCCTTTCTCTGACGCTTTTTGCGCGTCAAGAAAGGGCCCAGACGACGCGCAAAAAAG
>JBCNJP010013230.1:0-12636 GCA_039602395.1 Deinandra increscens subsp. villosa
TATGTTTTTAAATTGTAAAACATTGATGTTTCCACTACTCTTTCCGCTGCAATGAAACGAATTAATGTTTTATGAAGTTTTTAAATTATTAGAAGTGTTCTATGTATCCTCGACTATGATTCCATTCTCGCTCACACCCGAAACCGTTGACCGGGGTGTGACAGATGGAGACATACGCGTCCACCAAATATTGCTGAAACAAACGACCACCTCGTAGTGGCAAAGAGTAAACGTTCCTCCTATCATGAATATGGAAACTGTAGTACATATTAACTGTCAGATGAGTTTTAGGATTAGCAGGAGGTTTACAAACAGGTGATTCTAAATTGAGAGTTGGAATAATAACACGGTTTCTATTTCTATCAGCAGAAGAAAGAGTAAGACGCATCTCCGGTGACCAACCTTGCTCAGCAAATGGAAATAGAAGTGGATATTGCAAGGCCATGTACGATGGATGAAGTATACTGATTCTTTGCGCATGACCAGTCTTATTATGGATAACAATATCAAAATCACCCGAGTCGTTGGACTCGCCACACAAAATAGCACCTAGAGTACCAGCTGATGGGCCATTATGAGAGCTTTGTTTCTTTCCATCATATATATGAATGGAAAAATCTGGAACAAAACATGTAGAACATATATCTCTTGCTGTTCTCAGAAGTTTAACTAAAGGATTAACATCATCCAATATAGAAATAATCAATGAAACAATCTTCGAAGATAGGCCACCATCATCTTCAAGGTCAAATATACCAAGTCTGTTACGAACCTCATGTTCAGTATCGTAGACATACATCTGCATAAATCTAGGACCTTTCTTCGAGTCAGGCCATAGAGGACCAGTCCAGTGCAAGATCTGACCTTGAACTTTAAAAACATATGGTCCTTTACCGTCATTGATCTCCTCATCTATTTCAGCACCAAAAGAGGTCATACAAAACATAGAATTAAATTTCCGAATGTTAGACATGAAATGAGAATTTCCAAAAAGAGCCTTTATACAATCAGGAGGATCTGCTCGAACCGGGAGACGAACCTTGCCACGATGACAACAAACACTGTACCTAGGACGTTCACCACGAGGGCTAGACTTAAGGCGTTCTTCAAACCAAAAAAGTGCACCACAGTATTCACAGATTTGATCACAAGATCCTAAATAATCTACCTCAACAGCTGGATTACTATCAGACATCAGAGAAGACGCACACGCAGACGACCTAGAAGATCTATATCTACTACGGCGCAAAGGAGGAGCACCTGCAAGCACGAACGATGGGACAACGTCCAATACTTGGGAGTTAAAAGGAGGTAAACTGCTAGGGCTGTCGGCGGGTGTTGGCAAACAATCATTGACCTCCAAAGCATTAGTACGTTGACTATAACAATGTGAAACAACAGATTTTGAAATTTTCTTTGTTGGCTTTAACAAACGATGTTGAGATTCCATTGCAACAAACAGATACTACAAATAAAACAAAAGCTGTCATATTAAAAAGAATCCTAATATATCAGAATAGAACACAACCGTATTAGATAAGTATCCTATATCAGTGTGCACACGAAACACAAGAAGCAAACATAAATTAAACTCAAGTACTACCTCTGTCATTGAAACACTAACTACTAATAAAAAGGAACTCCTTACCATAATAGGTAGCCAAGAGCTGCTAACAAAATTTGACAACCTAATAATATATCAATTGACAGATCCAATCTTAGACACCGATCTAAACAACCCCTGTTGACAACCTTCACAACCCTAAGGAAGACCTTAGTAATCAACAAAAAAGTTTAATAAAATCTGTGAACCTCAGAAACAATGAAGCACATGAACACAAAACAAAAGAAAGACATGGAAGATGACTAACCTCTTCAAAAGCACAGCGGCTGCTCAAGTAAGAAAATCTGGATAACAAATTAGAAGAATTAAAATCAATACGATAGAAAACAAATTCCAAACAGAAACCCTAATCTACAAAGCAAAAATCAAGTAATAAGAATTCTAACCTGGAACGATCGAAAACAGAGGCCGGATATTCGAGATCGATCAGAAGCGTGAAGAAAGAAAACTAAGACACCCCAGGAAGATAAAAGGGAACACCGATGAGTCGCCATAGCTGAGTATCGGAAGCTAGTAACTCTAGCTTCCAAGATATGCTACACGTAGGAAGGCTAGTTTTAAGGGTACGATACACGTGTACAAGGCGTAATAAAAAAATAGGGCCGGCAAGATGGGGAGTAAAAAAAAATCTCAATAACGAAAAAATAAGAAGGAGCCATGGTTCGAAACCGAGACATCTGGAATAGATTTGAACACACAAACCAGCTGAGCCAGAAGAGGAATTGGGATTCTTTTCAACAGACCACTATATATACAAAATATGATTATATTTAGGCTGTGTTTGGCGCGCCATAAGCTAGCTTATAAGCTAGCTTATCAGCTAGCTTATAAGCTAGCTTTTTGACGTTATCAAACGGGGCTTTTTTAATAAGCTAGCTTTTTTTAAAAGCCCCGTTTGGTAACGTTAAAAAGCTAGCTTATAAGCTAGCTTATAAGCTAGCTTTTGAAAAGCTAGTTGGAGTAGCTTTTCAACTAGCTTTTATAATATTTCCAATTTTACCCTTCCTTAACTTATAAATAAATATCTTTATTTACATTTATGACATGTACTTTTATGTCATTTTATTTTTTTAAGCTAGTTTATCAGCTAGTTTTTACCAAACGTTATTTTTTATCAGCTAGCTTATAATTTATCAGCTAGCAGCTAGCTTATCAGCTAGCAGCTAGCTTGTCAGCTAGCTTATCAGCTAACAGCTAGCTTATCAGCTAGCAGCTAGCTTTTCAGCTAGTGCGCCAAACACAGCCTTATTGCACAGTTCCATAAGTCCCCTTCCTCTATTGTATATATATACAATCTGATTTCCAAAAAAATCCCCGTGAACGAACTTTAGTTTAATTACAAGATCAACCCACATTTGCGAGCTGTTTCTTCTAAGTCCACATGATATTCCACGTCACATTTATATAGCCGAATTCATTCTTTTAAACTTTAAATTAAGTAATTGCTGTAACCACCCATCTGTCACAAGTTTAACTCAAATTCACCATTTTAGCTCGTTTCTTCTCTAAATATCTCCTAAAATATTTAAAATTCAAATGAGAACTAGTTACGAGTAAATTTCAATAAAAATTATCTCAAATACTATTTAAGGTAATATTAGGCTAAACATATCTATAAATTAAGCTACATCAAATATCCCACTTAACCTTTTTTCATCAGCGAAAAATACTGTTATGGAATCATGACTAGGGAACCAGATTCTAACTCTCAACTATTCAAATTCAAATTTTAATTAAACATAACGCATAGCCTAGCTCGCTTATCGGTATTTCGATCCGATTAAACCCTACCACCGACCATTTAGCCCCATATGCGTCAGGTATTAGTCATTCATTTATTATTATATCATTCAACCTAATGGATCCCACATTTAAAAATCATAAATTTACCGTAATCCCGTCTCATGATGTCAAGGCCAGGGTTTAAACCATTTAGGTTTACGTACCCAAGTATTTACGTATATGCAGGTCTAAAAAATAATGGATTAATAGATGAATGGATGATGATTTTATTTGAGCTTATATTTTTTCCCAAAATTTAGAATATTCGTCCATGGATGCATCCACCAAGTCACCATCCCGGTGGGTAACATGTAGACTTCAACTCATTACCTAACCTAGAGGTGAAAAACATTCAAGTCGCCCTCCAAAAGCTAACATATAGGCGTCTGCATATTAATTTTACAAAAGCTCAAACGAAATAGAAAATGGGATATGCAAGCGCCACCAATATCGAATTTATTTTCATAAAAAGATAGAGGCGTGCTATATTTAAGAGACACATACATATGAAAATACTAAGGTATCTATCTTCTACTTTTGGCAGTTTTGGTTACATCATTCAAAATAAGGCGGTAACCCACTAAAGCATCCTGATTTATATCAATTAAAGATCATTTTACTTTATTTATATATATATATATTTTTTTTCATGATGCATAAGGATATTTAAGCTCTTAAGCCGGCTAGGCCTACCGACACATCGAAACAAGCTATTATTTCAACTCGTTCTAACAATATATAGCAATCAAGCACATTCTTTTAGAACACTGATCCTTAGTTGTACTATCATTTTCCATTAGTTGCAACACAAATCAAGAACATTTTCTAAAATTTTCAAATTTTTGGATTTGTGAGATTTTTCATTTTATTTTTGAAAATTTCTATTTTTTAAATTAAATGACCTAAAAATAAAATTAATAATAAACGGACTCAAGACGAAGTCTTCCCATCCCCACACTTAAACGACACATTGTCCCCAATGTTAGCCAGAAAAACGACTAAAAATAAAACCCACAAAAATAAAAATAAAAATAAAAATTTACAGAAATTAATTAAGGAACGAACTCCCCCGATTTTTAATTTTGTGATGACTTGTGAGTTATTCGTCCTTCGCCCTCCACTTTAATTCGGTGATCATGAGTATTTGAAAATCATCGGGTCTGCAAACAAAGACACAAAACTAAATTCGACTCAACTAAACACGTTAGTAACGAAACACGAACAATAAAATCACGAGATTATAAAAATAATGACGAAATAAAAATAAAAGAAACACAAATTAGAAATTGGTGCTTACGTGGAATCAAGATGTCAAGAATTGCATTGCTGGAACCCCAAAGTCGTATGATTTCATCTTTTGATCATCTCGATTTTACTGCAAACACGAAAAACATACACCGTAAAACAAAAAACCAAAAATGCAAAATAAAGCAAAATTAAACGAATAAGTTACATAAATTTTACAACTCGAGCTTTCCCGAGTATTCAACCAACTCAATCAGGCGGCTTCTTCTTAATGTTCTTACTAACCATGCCCCTAATCATCTGATCGTTCAGAATTCCTAAGGTATTAGCTATCAAATCCTCATGCCTCTCTTAACCTAACAACCAATCAACCACCAATGTTTGAACTTACCTGGAATTAACCTAATAATTACAATAAAACTCAACCTCGGGTCATTCTTACAACTAAATCCCTCTAACGTCCATACACTTGGACCAAACACAGAATTACCATCAACATTAGTTAGCTGACCAAGTGGAACATCCTCAAGCCCCTCATCTTCTTTCTCATAGACTGGTTCCTCACATATCAACATCGAATCACTAATAACAGACTATTTTTTTGAGCGGAATGTTTTCACCTTCAATGATCGGTTCCCCATATAACATAGCTTCGAGCTTCCTCAAATCACCCTCCAGGTTAAACCTGTGACATCCGAGAATTTCAAGGTTTACTTCCGTTAGACAATTCCGTTAGTTACGTTATAAGTGTTAACTTAGTAACTAATACTTAACTAGGCCGAATACGTCCACGTCCTTTGGTTGATCACCGAACCCGTCCATATGTGTTATGTGTTTAACTATTTATTGTCATTATGTGCAATGTGATTTAAATACATGATTTAGTATTGTGAATAGCATGACAATTTATGAATCGTGTTTATCTTGCTTAGAATGTGAAATTGACCACTTTTGGTAACCAGCGAAACTACCGGGCGAAACTATAGTGTCGCCCGGCAGTCTATTGGCTCACTCGTGATCAGAGCTAGTTTCGCCTGGCCAGCGAAACTGCCAGCGAAACTAGGCCCTGATATAAAATATCTTAATAAACCCTAGTTTCTCCATTTGCCTCCTTTACACAAAAACACACACACACTCCATCTTTCTCCTGGAAATCTGGTCAGTCGAGATTCACACCGAGCCATCGAGATCTCAGCCCCGAACCATCATCCATCAAGCTTGGAGATCGAACCGTGAGTCCCAAAACCACCATTTTTATGTTTTCTATGTGTTTTCTTAAAAAGCATGCTTAGATCTTCATAGAATCACTTGATCTTCTGATATGTCGTTTAGGAATGATAGATCTACAATAAAGTCAGTAACTTTACGTGTGAAATCCATCCATGATGAAGATTTATGCCATTTTAGTCATTTTAGGGTTTTAAATGTATTTTGGTGATTTGATGATGAAAATACATGAATAAGGTGTCTAAACTGCTTCTATGATGTTGGTAATTGACTATGCATGCTATATACTGAATTACATGAAGAATGGGGACTGTTAGATTGATTTTTAGGCTGATCCGTAAGTTTTTCGCGACTAGCGAAACTACCATGTTCTCTGGGCGAAACTAACCAGCGAAACTATGTATATCTCCTTCCAGCGACACTATACAGCGAAACTATAGTGTCGCCGGGTAAACCGACCAGACCAGCTCGAGCGAATCTACCGAGCGAAATTCCCTGAACGAAAGTTCAAACCAGTTTCGGGCGAAACTAGGCTAGCGAAACTGTGCCAACAGTTTCGAGCGAAACTAGCCTAGCGAAACTGTGTCATCGGGTATTGCCTAGCGAAAGTGCTGCCCGTGCACACAGCGAAACTGCCTAGCGAAACTGCTAGCGAAACTGAGACCAGAATCCAAACTTGTGCAATTTGCTTGAATGTTATGCCATGACTTACATGATTATGCTATGATGATACATGCTTTGACTTCTGATATATATGAACCCTTGTTTATGATCAACCATCGGTGTCGTGTGTCTGTATGTCGAGTCATAGTTCCAACGTGCTATGTTATGGGCCATAGTGACGTTAAGTAAAGATTAGACACAAAACTAATACTTAAGACCTAAACGTGTTCATAGGTCTTCGATAAGCAATACTTGGATTATTAGCAAGTGTAGCAGTGCAACCCAAGGTGAGTGTCACTAACCCAATTACCGTGAACCCGTTTGGGTCACACCGAATAACTAAAAGTAAAACAATGCTGACAACTTCGAGAGTGCTAGGCGCCTCCCTGATGAACTTGAAAACTTGGAGTGCTCGGCACCCACTTGATGAACTTGAAGTGCTTTATGGGAAGCACTTGTGAATTACTTAAACAACTATTTCTGAAACGAAACTGAAAACACTTTTGAGATTCATGAGAATCCAGTAAACCTTTTTAATATGGCTAGTGTAGGTTAAAGTCTAAACCACATGATATCACATGATTTCTAAGGATGCCTTGAAAACTTAAAAGTCCTCAACTAAATTGTACCATTAATTGTAAAGCGAGGGGATGTTGGGTAGATCTACTGGAGTTTGACAAACTCCGCCCCGTGGCACGGGGAGTGCACGGAGGTACAATATCAGCCTATCTGACCGTGATCCCGAGAGGACACGGGGGAGGCAAAACCGCGATGACGTAGGTCCGCAGTACTGATGGCACGGCCACTACAATAATTTATGGTCAGCTTTGGTACAAACTTCCTTAGTGCATGGAACAACGGATTAGCTACCCGCGATATCGGTTGACCGCTTTAACTTTACTTAACTAGTGCATATTAGGTAATACATCACTTGGCAATGTTTATAAAACTAATACTTATTACATGTTGATGAATACGATTATGAGACCGGGCCAATGCATGTCATGCCCACCGTGAACTCACCAACCGTTAGGTTGACACTTGCGTGGTTTAAACTTTTGCAGATTGCTAAGGAGTATCCGCTGGAGGTTGGCATGGCACTTGAAGATTTCTTATTTTAAACTCAAACTTGGAATTTTATAACAATTCACGTTTTGTAATTTAAGCACGTGGTTAGTGCTAAGATACTTATGTTTATTTTCCGCTGCGTACTTTTAAAAACTGTTTTGATTATGAACATGTGGACTTTACTCATGAAGCACCTCTTTAAGTCTTATCTCTCCTACCTCGTTATTAGTTGCACTAGCCACGATCTCATCCTCACAGTCCTCATCCCACATAATGTTATCATCTTCCTCCGACCAAACCCAAATTGGATCCGAAGGTATACTCATGCTATTCAAACATGTATTCATCAGTGAGAGGATCATCCTCTTTATCCTCCAGCACGTCATCCCCCGGGCAATCATCTTCCACCGTTGAATCTTCTTTCTCAATGATCTCAGCGGCATCTATTGAAATATTATTTGTCCATTAATTCAAGTTATAGTCATCATCTTCCCAAATCCATTGTATACCCTAAGTAACTGGAGGTGTGACTTCAGCGTCCATTATCGTTACCTGTTGTTGGATTTCCTTAATCAAAGTTCTCGATGACTCTTCCTGCCGCCTTTCTCTTTCCTCTCATTCTTGGAAGATTCTTAGAAAAATTGCTCTGCACATACCAACACGAATAGGAAAATCATTATAATGGTGTGGTCCACCGCAACTCATACGACATGGCGTGTTCTGCTCCTCGGGTTGTTTTATCAGTTTTAGTGATTCCTGTATAGCCGCAATGCCTCGGGGTAACCTAGGATCATCTTCATTCCATGTCTCCAACGTATCCACAAACTGTTTGAGCTAATGATGAATTTTGGTAAATCGAATGTGGCCATAGCATAAGACACAAAGGAAAAAAAACACAACACAAAAATAATAAAGAAAACAATTAGAATCGAAAACCAACCTAAAACCCTAGTTTCAAGAATTAGTACATAAAACTCTAGACACGAAAAATAACATAAGGCTCAAATTTCCTAGACACGACCTAAGTTAATCTTTCTATTGCCAAGTGTCCCCGACAATGACGCCAAAAACTTGATGTGCACAGAATGGTCACTAAAAACGAGTAATAAAACCTAGACCTAGACACAACAAATTTGACCGATATTACTAAACTAGACCGGACCTACATGCCAGTGTACGTATCGGTAACAGTATCGCTACAGAAGACCGGATATCATACCCTAAGGACACTAGTAAACAAGACTCAACTAGGACTTATGAATGGAAATTTGGGAATTTGATTTTAGAATTGATTTAACTAAATTAAGTGACAAAACTAACAACGACAACCAGGAAAACTTAGGATGAATTCAAAGATGAAAAAGGTACCACCTAGACCTAAAATTCTAATTAACATAAACGACCTCACTCGGCTATGACAATACTGATCGAACCGGGATCTTGATACACAACCTATAGAAACTCCACGAGCCCCTGATCACTCTCCGGTCGTTACTGATAGAATACCTAAAGGATGGAATACGCTCACTAGTTGGTTAGTTCACCTTCCAGTCCTTCCTAACTGACAACTCTAATGCTCGAACAATTGGTTCACCTTTCGGTCCTTCCTAATTTAACTATCCTAACCACCTTCGAAATAATCTAAGGCACCTTAAGATAGCAGGATCTACCACTAATCACCACAACTGACACGACTAGCAGCTTAATTAACAAACCTATGAAATTTCTCTCCCGAGACAATGTTACCTAAGCAATCAACTAACCCAACTACCCGATACCTTTATCACCTTCCGGGTTGTCTAAAGATAGCAGAATATTAAACTCACAACCATGAAAATTAGTTAACTCTAGGATTACTAAACCTAGCAACATATAATCAATAGCAAGCACAATACCTACTAATAAAACACCTAGTTCAAACCGAAATACATTCGCAAACTAAATATGAATCAACTTACAATGAAGATCATAACTTTAACATCCATACACATACAATTACAAAATTAGCAGAGTTTAATAGAATGTCAATCCATCAACATAATTGTCATAAACCGAATGAAGTAGCTAACACCAAAAAGTCATCATAAAGTCTAGGTGGCGCTAGAAAAATAGCCAATAAACATAGTCCAAACACAAACACGAACAAAAACAAGAACAAAATTAGATGTACCATTCATTATAAAAGAAAGAAAATTAGTTAAGACCCTGCATGCTAGCTTAAATTAATTCAGCAGCCTGCTAAGGTGCTAGGCGACTTATTATTACTTTTGACTTTCGTGACCTGTGTGTTTGGCTATGTGCTTGCTTGTAAATTCGATTTCTCTCCTGTCCTTCTGAATGCTCTCCAAAGAATAATTGCCATCCAGAATTCTTCCTTCTTATTTTTCCTACATAGAGGTTGTATTTTGGTATCCCCATTAGCCTAACAATTGTTCTCCAAGCCCACATGCAACTTCAAAAGCAATGCAACCCATGTTTTTTCTTACTTACGTGGCCCATTATACCATATAGAACCAAGACCTCCAAACCCATATATTTTCCTTCTTTAATTCTCCTGTTTGTTTTATAATTTGATTTCCAAAACAAATCCACGTGAACCAACTTTAGTTCAATTAGAAGATCAACCCTCATTTGCGAGCTGCTTCTTCTAAGTCCACATGATATTCCTACATGATATTCCACGTCACATTTATAGCCGAATTCATTCTTTTAAACTTTAATTTAAGTAATTGCTTTAACCATCCACCTGTCTCATGTTTAACTCAAATTCACCATTTTAGCTCGTTTCTTCTCTTAATATCTCCTAAAATATCTAAAATTTAAATGAGAACTAGTTAGGAGTAAAATTCAATAAAAATTATCTCATATACTATCTAAAGTGTAGGAAATATTAGGCTAAAAATATGTATAAATTAAGCTACATCAGTAAACCTAATTCACATCTAGCCCTATCTAGATACAACACGAGACACTCGTTTATGCTCTTTTGTACGCATGTTTTTGAACGATATCATTAAACCTATGATTACTCGCCAACTAATTTTAGTTGACTCTTTTGTATACATGTTGCAGGTAATGCCACTTGATATCAGATATCGTCACCGTATATGCTATGAAATGGGTATTTATTAAAAATATCGCAACCTAATTTAGTATTGTGTGCATCTGGACAATCATCGCACCCCGACATATTCCGCTGGCGATTGGGGTGTGATATTAAAGTGAGAGTTTTCTGAGATTAGGATTGATAAGATTCGGCCCAGACATCATTGGCTCTTCATTTATTTATGGAAATAGCTCGGAAACTGCTCTTTAACAAATTCAGATCTGCTGTCGATTTCCCATTATATTAACAACTTTGTGACTCAATTTTTTGCAATGTTATTTTTAGTAATATCGTGGAAAAATCTCAAGTTCTCACCCCTCGGGTAGAAAGTCCCGATCTAACATTCATTAGTTTCGAATAAAGAGTGCCCTACCTCACATACTTCTGACCACCCACTTAGTTCTAGCTTTTTCCTTCGAAACATAGGTCTTGTTTTCTTTAGAGTAAATTACACCAAACGTTCCCGTGGTTTGCCAAATCTTACATTTCGTCCCTTCACTTTTGAAATTACGACAATGGCCCTTAAACTTGCACATTTGTCTCGCATACGGTCCCTAAGCCGGATCTTTGTTAAATACTTTGTTAAGTAGATGTGAAATGACCATTATACCCCTATCTTAAACTATAAAATTAAGTATCTAAAATTACTAACCTACCCTTTATACACCCCCTCTCCTTATCGTTATCGTCAAAACCAGAGAAACATGGAGCCATAGTCATTGAGCTACAACAAATCAACCAAAGGGGGATGCGATTCTACGCCAAAGGGGTAATTCTTTGCGCCGCTTGTTGATTCTACACCAAAGGGGGATGCGATTTTGAGTGATGGAGGTTTCATTGAAGTCTCAGCGGTCACTGATCCTTAATCATGTATCGTCAAGACTGATTTGCGAGCTGATTTATCCCATCCGGTTTTGGCGATATTTGGTGTTCTATCTTCGATTATGAATGCTTGTAGAGGAATTGCGTTTTCGATGACTGGTATGATTTTGAATGTTGTGAATTCAACTTGTTCTTTGTCGATTTCATCTTCTTCTTCTCTGCCGATGAATTTGTGTGTTGGATCATCTTTCTGCTCGTGGAATTGAAGCAATCAGATATCAAGTCAGCCAGTAACTCTCCGAAGGTATTCAGATTGCATTGTGCAAACCATCTGATTCCATAGAAATATTCCGAAATGTCAATTGTTATTTCGAATTGCTTTTCGGTTTCTGGGTTGTGTTAAGGCTTGATATCTGTAAAATCATATATTGACTCATACGGATCGTAAAATGAGGATCTATGAACTTTTGATGTGCGCTTGTTTGATTAATTTCTTTCAATTTGATTAACAGGGGATACATAATACAAGAGTAATGGTTTGTTTGGTATGAGGTAATGGAATAAATGATGGAACGGAATGAGCGAGGGAATAAAATGGCCGAGTGAATAAAAAACAACCAATATTATTGACTCGTCATGTTTAGTTACTATGTGAGAATGGAATAAATCACAGTTTCCTGCTATTTGATAGTTATTAAAATACCACCACTTCCATTTAAAATTAACTAGGGGTAGAGTCGGTCGCGCGTTGCGGCGGGCGTTGTTATAGCTTCGTAGCTTATTGTGGCCAGAACTGTTAGTTCCTAATATGAACTCTATATAACCTAACACAAGTACCATTTTTTAAGCTGAACTTGCTTATTAGATACAAGCCAAAACTGCAGCTTTGTATTAAGCTGCATTATGATTTATAGAAGGTTAAGTTTGGGAAACAAAACATAGTTTCTACAACCTAATACACTCATTGTTTATAAGGTGTTCATGTTTATAAAAATAGCATATATATTAGACATAACTCCACGACTGCAGTGAACGAAGCCATATGGAACTTGCTGAAGATGCCTTTACTTTGAAATTCTAGGCTTTTTGCCCTCTGTAG
>JBCNJP010013231.1:0-12636 GCA_039602395.1 Deinandra increscens subsp. villosa
AACAAAACAAAGAAAACTAAAGAAAAGAAAATAAATGGTTTAGTCATTAACTCGGATTTTTCTTAAAATCCTCGTTCGTGTCCCTGGAAACGGCGCCAAAAGCTTGGTATGTGTTTGGCTATATATATTAAAATGTGACAATTATGGGTCTCTTTTACACCAGTATTGCATTGTCACACCCCGGTAATTATTGTGTCGGGTGCGAACGAGATGGATCATAGTCAAGATTACATAGAACGACCTCTGGATGATTCAACAACTAGAGCCGTTTAAAAAGTTAAGTTAATTCAAAATATGGAGTTTCATTCAAAGTTGCAGCGGAAATAGTAGTGAAAGTATGTTTGTCTTAATTGTTACAAAAACAATTATATTTCAAAAGATTTGAGAACATGACACCGTTAGGTGTTATGCAATGAAATCTCCAAAAGAGCAGCTCAGTTTGACCATGACTCCAGAATAAGAAAATGCAGGTCCTAAATGTTATGATGTCCTGAATGCAGCACGATCAATCACCTGAGAATTCATATACTAAAACGAGTCAACATAAAGTTGGTGAGTTCACAGGTTTAGATAGCATGCAAGTAAAGTTTGATAAGCAGAGTTTGATATAATCATTCCATCGTTTGACAATTTGTTTAGATACTGTTTTATAAATTACCATGAACCTTGAATTCCGAAACTAACTGATTACCCACTCATGATACTATGTCCAACAGTACCGCATGGCCAAATATAACTGTATGTACCCTTTTGACTATTAACACGGAGTCAGGATTGGAGCTACCAATCAGAGCAGGGGCGTTAACCCGATAGATCTATCCACGAGTCATCGTTTCTGTTTGTAAATTAATCGGATTCAACTAATAGTGGGGTTTCATCATAACATGAACAAGCATGATACAATATGATTTGGACTAGAAAAGATCATGTAATCAATAAGGTAACAAGTAATCTATTTGTCAGGCAATGATTTATGTTTGTAATGAATTCTCCCCCAAGTATTAAAACAGTTAAATGAAAGGGGCCGTGAAAACTCACCTGAATACAAGTAATTCAGTAAGGTAGGCAAGTAAGCAGTCCTATACAATGTTACAAGACAACTTAGAATATAGAAATTGGGTTGACATCTAAGTCACTCCAATTTGGTTGGTCAAGTCTTGGTGTTAGGGTAACCCGTTAATGTGATATGACATTGTTGACCTTAAGGAAATATTTATTGCAAATAAATATTTATTACTTGATAATCAAAATATTAATTATATCCATGATGAATATTAGTTTAGAAATAGTTTATACTTCCAAGTGATTATCATATGAGTCCATAAGACTTTTAAAGGAAGAAACGACAGTTTTAGGTCAAAACGTGCTTTTTGCCGGTTTTAGCCGTACTTCACGGCTTTTCCAAAAATGACTATAGCAATTGACCAAATAGATAAATAAACATTTATTTTCATCATAAAGGTCATAGGAAATCAGAATGTACAAGTTCAAGGGTTCGCTTTCCTAGTTTTGTCGGTTTTGCCGGTATGTGTTCGATTTAGCCGGTTTTGATCCTGTGACTCGTTCTAAGGCTTTGTAAACTACCAAAACACTTTGTAAACTTATTATAAGTCATCTAAAGTCCTTAAAGGTGTTCAAGATCAGTTGTAACCTTTGTTTACATATCTTTACAAAAATGGGTTTTCCGGGCCCGTAAAGTGTCCGTTTTTGGTCCCGTTTTTCCCCAAATTTAGCTATTTTCAAAAGGGATCTTGTACTAGGGTTTTTAAGACTAAAGACATATTTTAAAATCACTTTAGGAGGGGTCAAAGTTTCTGACCTAAATTTGCCCTAATTTATCTATAGTTTCCGGATCTTTTTAGTAGGTTATTTTTATAGATTTAGCCGTCCAAACATATCAATAAGTCATATGGTGCTATCCACAACCTTCTAACATGTTAAAAATTTCGGACCTAGGGTTCCAAGAGTCATAAATTTCGGATCTAGAGGTTTGTTCATAAAACCAAGGCATATCACACACATACTAGCATATCAACATATGTTTTTTTTTCTATAGATCTATATAATGTAACATACGAGGGGTTCAAAATACATGAAATCACTAGTAAAAACACATGATATACTAGATCTAACATGAACTTAAACAAAGTTTTAGGTTACTAGAAACATAGAAGAAAATGCAAGTTTAATGTCACCATTTTTAACCAAGACTTGTGTTTGGAGTTCTAGATGGTAAATATGACTAGTTAACATGATTAACTAGAGAAAATCAAGAAAATATCATCTACTAACTTGAGAAAAACGTGGAGGATGATGGAGGATGGTAGATCTTGCTTCCTTGTTGCTCCTTGTAGCTTTAATCTTCAAGTGAACTTGTGTTTGGATGAAGAAAAACTAGAGAGAGAGTAGAGAGAGAGAGGGCCGACGGTTGGGGAGGGAGGGAGAGAAAAGTGTGTGTTTCTTTTGTGGAAGCAAAGTTGTGTGCTAGGGTTTCTATTTCTAGAAGTATATATATATGTGGTACACAAAAAGGAAAGCAAGAAAAGGGTTTGAAGGGTGGTGGTGGCGGTTTGGTGGTTTGGCCGAAAGGAGAGCCAAGGGGAGGGGGGCCGGTTCTAGGTGCATGGAGAGGAGGAGAGATGGTCAACCCAAGAATCTTTGGTACAAGTAGGGTGTAAGTCTTAGGGTGGCTTGGATGATGATGTTGTCTAAGGGAGGTACACGTGAATAGTGCATGGCTTAATGATGGGAGATTAGTAGTAGGTTAAGATAAAGGTGGTGGATTACTACTAATGATGGATACTAATTGTCGGGTGTCGGGTTTTGATCACGAAAGACAATATGATCAAAGGTGACAATTGAACTTGATAATGCATGGAAATGAATATGCATGGAGGATAATGAATCAAGGTTAAAGAAAAGAAATGATACAAGTCTTGTTTAAAGGTCAAACGGTGTTAAATGGTGAAAAACGTTTACGTTGATTGCTTTATATAAAAACCTAATGGTTTTACGTTATAAAAATACTAAACGTTAAAATGATTTATCATTTGACGTAATCAGTAAATAAATGGATAAACGTTATCGTTAAATGATTATTTTACGTCAAATAGTGACATGAACTTTGAACGTATGCAAAATACTACAAAGGTGGCGAGATAATATAAAAACTCTTTTTATATTAGAATACATATATTGTTGTGAAATGTTTCTTATTATTGAAGTTCCACCGATCATATATATAATGTTCTTGTTTTTAAGGTCGATTGTCGAGATATTAAATTAGGGTTACACCAAGACTAACGGATAGATGCATATTACGTTATCTACGTTAACTTAAAACACAGATTTATGCACACAGAAACAGTTAATTACACGTATTATCATATGATTTGACTTAGGAAACTTACGGGTTGTCACATGCATTTAAGCTTTACATTTATAAAACATGACAACTAACAATCACTATACACCACGTACATGGGCAAGTGCACCCGTTGCGGTGTAGTATAGCAAAGGTAAGATATCGAGGTCGTCCAAGGACACAATGTATGGAAATAAGGCCTCTTGATACTTTATCTTTATCAACGTCTAACCAAATCTTAGTTTAAGGTTTAAGATGATACTAAATTAAGAAAAGAAATATAAAATAAAAATAAAATGGGTTTTAAGCTTGTTTATTTATAACTTGGGAGGACTTACCAGTTGTGGGGTTGATAGCTTGTTTATTTATAATTTTTCCTTAAGATTGTTGCTAACAGACGAATGCCTTAAATCCATTCTCACGTTCCTCCCATTTATCACCCATTTGGTATGAATCCTAGGAGTACTTGTGCTGTTAGTAACAAATATAGTCTGCGAGGATACCATATAGTTGTAGGGCCTTATGGTCAAAGTACCGTTACACTCGAATACATTGTCATGAACTAGCAGGGGAACAACCCACGCATCAGATTAATTTATTATGAAAAGTTCTTTGTAAGGGACTAAGGTCCGTTTCCTCCATGCACCGCTCTCGCGAATGCATGGGTGGTCATGACCAGAGAGTTCACCAACACATTCACCACATGATCTACACGGTGACAAAATATTACCAACCCTTCATCCCAACCATTACCTTCAGACCACAGATGCGTAAAACCGAATTTATTTACAAGACATAAAACACTCGAATGTATTTCTTTGCATGGGGTGCAAGTCACCATAAGGATCATGCATCGTCCCCCAGTTGGGTGTCACGGGTCCAACTGATGAGCTTTCGACTCCTCAGTTGGTCCGCAATACACAAGATTATACTTTCAATATTGAGAGGTTTCATAAAGTCATTCGTACCAACCTTATGGTGAGCTTATAGACTCATTTTACCTACCCGCCAAAGGCTCGTTTACCCCGAATGAATGTAAGAGTTCAGCCAATAATGATCATAAAGATTTGCTTAACAGAAAATGAGTAGTTCAAAGATAAACTTTAAACAAAATCTATTAAGTTAATTTTCTTACAAACTCGATGTCGAATGCTTACAAACGCCAAGTGGCTGAACGAAAATCTAATCTAATGAGAAATGAAAGAATTAAGCAACTTGCAAATGGAGCTTGGTCCGTCTTTTATAGGTAGAATTGGAACCAGGCACGGGCCATGCCTGTTCAGGGGCTTGGGCCGTGTTTCACAGTCGATCGTTAGGGAATAGTTTTGCAGTGTGTTGAAACGAGGTAGCGGTCTAACCTTTCACCTCGTTTACTCTTGCGAAAGTAGATCATTAAGCTTTGTGTTATCGTCTTTAATAACAAACGAACATCTGAAATGAACTTCGGTGGTGTTGAGATGTTGACAGAATAATGAGAATCAAAATTCATAGATATGAAGAACATGATAAACATAGTGATCGTATGATTATATTGATAACTGAATGATTACAATTTACCTACCCCACTAATAATCGAGCCTCCAGAACAAGCATGTTCCTGAGGCTCTTCACAACTTCAAAGCTTCTATTAAGAACTCTCTAAGACTCTCTGTTATGTTTCTGCGTGTTTTCTCCATGAGATAAACCACACATATATAAGCTAACCTATGATGGCAAACTAGTAAATATCATGACTAGTTACAAGTTGACATAATAATAAAGCAAATAACTAAAATTGTCACTTGTGCCAATCTTCGTTTAGTAAGAGGCCTTTGGGTCTTCATGACCTTCATCATGTTGCAGGACGGTAGGACGATATATAATAAGTGGCTCGTCGAATAAATCACATATATCCGAACCAGTCGGTCTTGGATACTTGGAGAATATAATTCCCAACAGTCGCTCCCTATTTGGTAGATGAGATGGTCAACACTTTGTGACATTTAATTGATGTTCCCGTCTTTAAGATAATCTTCAAACGGTTTCAAAACTTTTATTTACCCCCTTCTCCTTTGTGAATCCCCCCTAATAACAAGCAATCTGAATCTTCTAATAAGAGCATAGGGTGCCTTATCATTTTCAACATAGTTACTTCTTCAAGGATTTAATCTACTTGAGATGTCTTTAGTTGTTGAATGATATAAAATATAAAGGATTTAGGATAAACGAGAGAGCTGATCTCATAATTCAAACAATTTGAATGTTCTTGCTAGAATATCAAAAACAATATTTTTCAAACAAATGAGCCACTTCACTTCAATTTACTAACCTTGCCTTCGTTTTTAACATCTTTGTGGCTCAAGAATGCTTCAAAGATTAGTATTTGTTTGCTATAATCAGTGAACAAAGTCTCATCATGTTCTCCCCCCCCCCTAGACTTTTGCAACTGATAGCAAAGAAATATAAGTTCTAATCCGGACTTCTTCAAACAGAGTAGAGGGTTCCTCCGGACAATATCATTTAACCGGGAAATAATCAATCAAATTCTTCATGCAATTCCCAAATAGAAAATGAATTACCTATTTCTGAATTTGATGGCAATAATCGAATCGAATCTGTGATAAAAATTCTGAACATAGGTTTTAACTAGAACAAAACCCGTCGTCACATTTCTCGAATTGGACATCGAATGTTAAACATCTCTGAGTAGAATATTGTTAATCAAACCCCATAGAAAATCCAAGGAGAAGCTTTATCTTGAATCAAACCCATAATAACCTTTGAACAATAGCATAATCTGATCAAGAGATTGAAGCATAATCTGAATCGGCGGCCTATGGCATATTTCGGCGAGTGATGGTCATATTGGATCAGAATACAGAAGCTCATTCATTAAAACCCATTAAAAATTTGAACAGTAGTTGTTTCTTTGACCAGCCATCAACAAAACAAAAGCTTATCTTTTGAACAGAGTCTTCTACATAATAAAGTCAGAAGAAAGACCTTTGTCGAGCAGGTTATCTCGGAGTAAAGGTTTACGATGGTTACCACAGATATCAGACACATCGGACATATGCATGGTTATGTCGGAGGAGCTGATTACATTGGAGTTTCAAGGATAATTACCTCGCCGGGTTGAGTTACAGAGGTTATCTCGATCACAGTTACCTCGAGAAGAAGGTTATATATCTCGGGACTGTTTTCCCGGTAGATTACCTCGGGTAACTTATCTTGGTCGACAGTTACTTCGGCTAAAGGCAGGGGCGCACCTTTGAAGGGGCCAACAGTGACCCCGGTCACTACCGTTTTCGCACTTAGAAGTCCCTAGCATACGTATAATTCATTGAAAAAATTTATATGTATTCAGGCGGTCACTACTAAAATTTCTATGTAGACAAAAAATACAAGTATGTAATCTAGATCAAGTGGTAGGGGCTGGTTTTCAATCCCAAAGGTAAGTAGTTATGTCACACCCCCAAAAATCCACGCGCGGAACACCACCGCAGGGAGCGTGACAAACGAGGATCGGCGTCCATTAGTTACACCAAACGGCCAATAATTAATAAAAATGTTTCATATTTCATTAAGATATAAAATCAGAGTTTTACAATTGCGGAAGCATAAATACAATTAAATTATTTATGTAAAAACATCTTCGCCCAAGGTGACGTGATTTGTTCAAAGACTATAAAAGGGTTTCAAAGTCTCATGCGTGCGTACTCGTGATACTCGAACATCTGCAACCTGAGAAATAACCTGCTAAAAAGTGTCAACACGAAGGTTGGTGAGTTCACAGGTTTATCAATTCAAAAACAGTTCCAGTGTAATGTAAATCGACTGTTCAACAACAGTCCCAGTTCAGTGTAACACAACTGTTCATCGACAGTTCAAGTTTAAGTTAAAGTTTGACTGTTCAACAACAGTCCAAGTCCCTGTTCAAGTTCAGTTTAAAATCCAGATAATATATCAATAGCTAGCTAGGCTATTTTCAAGAAATCGGAGCACTTTTGACAAGATAAACTAGCTATCTAGTTACTGAAGCTCTACAAGTTCAATTGTGCCTCGTTAAGACTAAGAAGTATATTACACCTGTTCGATATCCGATCGTGTCAGCGCAACTGACCCGGGTGGGGCTGTCAAACCCAGTAGATCTACCAAATAAGTTCCCGCTGATGTCACATTGACAGTAACTCTAAAAGTGAGGATGATGACGTATGTCCGGGTCGGATGACGTCACAAGAAGATAGATACACATCCAACCCAAAATACTACACAAGTCATGAGTGTCGGCCTCGCAACCTGCCGGCCGACAGACAACACAGGAAAGAGAGTCAACCCTCGTCAGGGTCGACACACAATGTATGTCAAGGGTCGACTAAAAAGGAGTCGACCAACCATCCGCCCAGTGTCGGCTAAATGGCATATACGGTAGCCGATGCTCGAGCACGAAAAGTCCAAGACGGACACCACAGACCAACGCTCCCACAACGGCAGGTCGGCGTGCCGACACCCGACCTGACTACACATTTAATGCGATTACCCAAAATGTATATTGAAGGAACTTGGCACAGTCCAAGACGCAGACCTACAGCCTACCTCCTTTGGGCAATTAGCATTAATGACGATAGAAGACAAAGGTTGGGGGTTATAAATATACCTCAACCACCAGGTTAGAATTCATTCAATGCGCTTAGCTTCGACTTGATTACAGTTAATCTCTCGAAACACATACTTATTCTCACGCCCGAGCTTGGTCGCAGGACACCCTGTCCTGCCATCCAAGAACAACGGTGTTTCTTTGTTTTGTAGATACCAGCCGAGCCGAGACACTCCTGACCGAAGGTGAGACGCCCACTCCCAGTCTTGGCTCCAGGAGGGGTCACGTGTCGGATTTTCTCATAAGCAATGGCACATCAGAGATAACTAAGCAGCGGAAATTAAAAACTTTTCATTTATTACTATGCCATGCTACAAAGTAAGGAAATAACAACATCATCCAATAACTAGATCTTATCTATAACTATGCCAGTACTGCTACAGAGTCCTTCCTGATAGCTTGCCCATCTAATATGTCCTTGCTAGAGACCTTCCCTTGCTACTTTAAACATCACCAACACCTGACATACATACTTAAAAAAAAAGATCAGCTTACGCTGGTGAGTTCTACTTTTTGGGAAAACTGTACACATTACTGCAATTAGACAATCAAGCGCAAAGCATATAACACATATATTCACATATTCTACCCTCGTGAATAGACTAACCTTCTGTTGCTTTGTCATCCTTGTCTCATATTAAGTGCTATCTTAGGGAAATAGTGTTTCTATTTGCTTTACGAACACATCGTGTAGCAATGGTCCCTTTAGTTTTGACACTATATAGCTTTGACGCTATCTGGCTTTGACGCCGCTTAGCTTTGACGCTTTCTGGCTTTGACGCCGCTTGGTTTTGACACCATTGGGACAACACTATTTAACTTCTTGTTTCAGAAATCCCTTACTTACCAATCTTTCCTCGATTACCATTCTTAATCTATTTTACTAGAAACATCGAAATGGCAATCTATATTTCCTCTACTCATCATCGTACAATCAATACATATAACAAGCAATTATAACAATTGAGAGTATTTTCACAAAACGTTATGTATATCAGCCCAAAACGGTTTAAAGCATTTAAACAATTTAAAAGAGGGCTCATAGAACTCACTTTTCACACATCATACCCAAATCACATAATAACATATTTTCAATCAATATGTATAACAACACTTATAAGCATTTGGAAATACTTTTCATAACACAGTATGTATGCCAGCCCAAAAACGTTAAAACATTTAAAACATTTAATAGTGGGCTGTTAGAACTCACCTTAGCTTTGCGAAGCTATTCAATCTTTAAGTCCTCTTGAACCAATTATTTAACGTCTTTAACGTAATGTCCCTATCAAGACATCCTAATGGTTACAAATACATTCAAGACTTACCCCGTTATCCATAACCTATTTCTTTATTGGTTAATACCCTTAATAGTCAAAATGACCATTTTACCCCTTTACTCATTCGTTATTATATCTTTTCAAGTCTTTGCTCTTTAACGTTTTACCACTCATGTTTCCTCATGACCGATCTTTTAGGCGGGATTACTATGAGGAATAGTCACGGGGTTTTGAATTCGGTGACGATCGTTACCGGCCGTGTAGGCGTCATTGACGACCATGAGGCGGAATTACTACAATCGTGGCACCAAGTAGTTTAATTATTATTTATCAAGATTTGAACCCATATATGTTTAATACATATGTAAACATGTTCTAGTACCAAAAATCAACCCCCAATACTTTGTAGATATTCCCATATCCAACAATCATCTTCCAAAACCCTAATTTTGACGTTATTCCCAAATTAACATCAAAACTCCTTATCTCATCAAACCAACTCAGGGCTTCTGTTATAATATCATTTTATGATATACCTCAGAAGATAGAACCTTAACTCAAGCCCGATCATTCAGTTTTATCAAAACTATGTCGAGAAAACCATAATTTTGACCCGCGTCTAGAAATCATACGAAACCTTTTCTTTCTGTGAAAAAAGTTTAGGGCTTTCTTAAAACACTTCATTTTAGGGTTACCTACCAAATTTTAGGCCCTAACTCCCACCCGATCTTCAAATTTCACCCAACCAAGCTCAAAACCCTAATTTGAGCTTAGCTTTAAAAATCATACTTAGGAATTGATTTAGCCAAAACTGAAAGAGGATATTTTAGACCTTACCTATAGAGGCTTGACTGCAAAATTTTAGATCCTAACTCTTTACGGTTTGGGAGAAATCGACCCCCGAAGTTGCTGATTCGAACTAGTGGTGTTTCGGGTATGATTTCATGTGTACAAGGTGAAAATGGATGATCCAAGGCCTCTATTTATAGTGTAAGGGGTCTCCTCTGGTTAGGACACATGTTAGGGTGACTAAGCATCCAAAAAGACACGTGTAAGACCCACAAAACGCGGCTGAAACGTGTCAAAAAACGAAGCATCTCGAACCTGGCACTCATCGCGTATCGCGAAGGTCCCTTCTATGGGCTTCGCGTACCGCGACCTACTATCAGGAAATGACAGAATTGGTCCCTAAGCTTTTTATTTACAATTTAGCCCCCTAACTTCCACCAAACTGTTAATTTTATGCACCAAACTATTATATAACATGTATAAGAAAGTTTCTAAGGCTTGGGACATTCTCAATAATATACGTATACATACGTATTTATTTTTATAATTATATATATATAACTTTCATTATTTACACCTTTGGCCCCTCTAACTTTTCAATACCTATCATTTTATGAACCGAATCCCTTTAGGATATTTTCATACTAGTTTATAAGTCTTGGGGAACTTATAATACTTATAGATACGTATAATACCCATAAGTATCCTTAACTTTACATAAATTACACTTTTGGCCCTTTTACTTTCATATTTACTTATCATTATGCATTTTCTTTATGCAAGTACTCAAACACGTATTTTCACATATATATTCATCAAATGAATATTTCACATGCATTTATATTACCCTAACTACATATATCACATCCATTTCTTATCTTTGCAACTACATATTCACTTATTTTATCATGCATGTACACATATAACACATATATCATATGCATTACCTATTCCTCCACATACATAAGATAAGTATAGTTATTATATTAACTACTACTTACGAGTTTGCATATACTTTGCCAAGTCACTAAAATCATCTCGAACGGCTGACTGAATAAAATTCGGTTATTATCGCGTAACAACGACAGTTACCAGTCTCACCGTTCTTCGTGCCGAATATCGTGGATATGTTTTATAATGATCATAAATCAAGTATTTAACAATACCTGGTATTCTACTTTTGCTTCGGTGTTGTTTTAGTGCCGTTCGGGCTTAAATACGGTTTCTTACAAACCAGGCCCAAATCACTATTTTGCGTTTTCCCGCTTCGTTACAATTCGGATTCGAGATCCGTCTGTGCCCACGATCTTTATTCTTCGTTATCTACCATATTCCATAGTTTCGTTTCTTGACATTTCCTCGAATGTCGTGACGAATATTCGTACGCGAATCGTGGCATTTCTATATTCTATGTATATACTACTTCACATACATTCTAGCTACTTAACAATTATAGCACACGTATATAACTTAAGTCATGAAAATTTGGGGTGTTACAACTCTACCCCCCTTAAATAAGGTTTCGTCCTCGAAACCTGCTCAAACTGTGATTTAACTCACAATTGAGAACTTCACCTCTTACCTTTCTTTCCCGGAATAATCCAGAACCTTTTCTCATGCATTCACTGCATCCTCATCATATGAACCACCTGGTTCCTGGTTTACGATTTTAGAATCGTAATAACTTCCTATGTCAATCTGTCATCTAACTTCATTACCTATAAGGTAATACCTCAACTTTTCTTCTCGTGAAATCTTGTTCACAATTAGAATGTGAACCGCATTTCTCTAACCAATACTAATTCTTTTAGGCAAGAATTAATAAACAATCTAGCTAACATTCTGGGAGAATATGTTCCTCAAACTAAAGGAAATCTCCCCTTAATCACTTTTACCTTCTCTAGGTGATGTCATAACACTTTAGCTATATATATATAGGGTAGTTGCGTTATGAACTCTACTAGAATACGCTTCAAAATTCCTCAATGTTGGAATTTATCATGAAGCTCCTACCATTCTGTTTTAACCTCCTGCATACGTTAAACATTTATCCGTATCCTACAAGATTTAATCTTTTCTTCTGGACATCAATAGTCCCTCACTCGTTCATTAGTAAGTGATATACATTCATGAATGCTACTGAGTCGCTTTCCATAGTGACCCGTAATATCTACTTGCACAAGACTAATTCTAGTGCTACTTCTGGTTGTACCTCAAGTGTATATATATAGGATGTACCGATGGCGTATCCACCACACACTTGATACAACTAGAGGCGTACTATTACTACTCCAGTTTGACCACAACAAAATCAATATAATTCATGACTATTTATCACTTACTTGAAATAACTAGTTCAGACATCTTGCGCGCAACCTTGTTGCATCACTTGAGTGTAGACACTACTGCTGCAACGTTCTTCTTCATTAGGCCTAATCAGTAAGGATTGTATCGATGCCTGAGCTAACTCGTTCACTACTTCCTTTTATGTCTGCTACTGATTAGGATTCCAGAAGGTCTTGACATCTTTTAGTCAACCTAATGGCATTACTATGATAATAGTTTTG
>JBCNJP010013232.1:0-12635 GCA_039602395.1 Deinandra increscens subsp. villosa
CACAATAAATACATTCATATATATTTAGAATTATGCTTTTTATATGGCAACTAATACATATTATTTACTTATTTTATCTTAATTTTATATATAATAATAATTAATTTTTTAAAATATATTTAATATATTAAGTAAAACCGATATAAATAAAAGGCTTATTAAGGTCGCGAGCTCGATATGTAAAGCTAAGGATCGAGCTCGTTTATTAAAAATGAGCCATATTTTAAAGCTTGAGCTCAGTTCGGGCTCGTTAAGACTTTACTCGTTTCGAGCCCTTTATCGATCAGATTTCAAATCGTTCGGGGGTGGCTCGATGGGCGTGCATGAACAACGTGCATAAGAGGAAGGAACCGCAAGTTCTTCGACAGTCTTTGTTTGGCAAATCTGGTGACCTCTGTACCCTGCAATTTTTGGATTGGGTCTTTATTTATCGTATGCATAATTTTTGGAGATTGGTCTCCCATTCGGTTGTTCCATGGTTGGCCTTTGATGTTTTTTCGGTTTCGTGGTTACATGAATTGATGAGGCCTTTGAAGGTTTGAATTGCTCTAAATGCTTACATGGATTGATGATTGATGTTAGTCCAAAGTGTCGTACATTATTGCTATTAATTTACTATTTTTATTAACATTAACGGTTGGATTTCATTACATTTTCGCGGTTTTTTGTTTCAAGGTACCAAGAGCTTAAAGTGCTGGAAACTCAGCTTTTATGAAGATTAATGAAAGTTGATCGGTACAAAGTCAGAACGAGATCGAGAAACGATGAAGACATAGAAGAAATTGAAGAAACCTTTCTGTGATCAAGACCTGGGCGGTACGCCCAGAAGAGAAGAAAGCAGGGCGGTACGCCCTGATTTGAAGATTTGCAGCCGAAAACAGAGATTCGGGCGGTACGCCCTGTTTGCATCCATTTTGGGCGGTAAGCCCCAAATCGGTCGACAGAAAGATTAGACTGGGGTTTACTATTTAACTTGGAGATTAAGTTTTGTTTTATTCTAACTTTCACTTTTACGAATTGGAGAGCTCTGGAGACGATTTTCAGAGGTTCTTGCTAGGATGTTGGTGTGTTCAGATTGTTTGTTTGATACGGTACTTTTAGCTTAATGCAATTTTTTCATTGAAATCATGTTTGTTCTATTAGCTAGGGGTGTTCACGGTCCGGTTTATACAGTTTTTGGGTCAAACCGTAAACCAAACCGTTAGCTACGGTTTTTAATAATCGAAAACCTAAACCGAACCGTTAAAAATTAAAACCAAACCAAACCGAACCGCTATTTCCGGTTTGGTTTCGGTTTGGTTTCGCGGTTTAGGATCTTTAGGCTTTCAATATAAGTTTATAATAATAAAATTTAAATTAAAAGAAAATTCGAAATCAACTTTATCAAATGAGACAATGAGAGTATAAGCTACTCTACTATACTTGTCATCTTTAATTTGTTAATACAAAATCCACCTCCAAATAGGACATGTAACCTCCAAAACGTGATGCAAATACTAAAGTTCATAATATAAATAATAGTGTACTAAAGTTCTAGATTTCTAGGATGAAAACATGTCTAAATTTCCAGATTTTTAGCTTTTAAACGCTAAAATTCAAAATCTCATTACAAAAAAGAAGTCGATGTAATTAATCTGTATATATATAATTATATATATATATATATATATATATGTATACACTATATAATATATATTATATGTACATGGTCCGGTCCGGTTTTTTACGACCGGTTTTTCATATAAACCGTAAACCAAACCGTTCACTACGGTTTAATTTTTTTGAAACCGACCGACCGTTCGTTAAGACAAAAAACCAACCGCGAAACCGAACCGATGACCGGTTTGGACGGTTTCGCGGTTTGAAACCAAACCATGAACACCCCTACTATTAGCCATGTCCGGCTAATCACCTTTAACTACTTTTGGTGATTGGTTGGTGAATTCGTTTTGTTCCTAACCATTAATCGCTAATTGTTCCGGTTTTCCTTGCAACCATCGAGTACCCGCATGCTGAACTTGTTTAATCAACTAGTAAATTATGGTTTTAGTGGTCCACTGTCATGATCTAGCCTTTTCTTGCGGCAGGAACTAAGCAGCCCACTAGGAACTTAGGTTATTAGGTCAACTAAGCAATTGGGGATCATGTCTCTGTGTAATTAGCGATTGATTAGATTTTGCCTAGATCGGTAGCTAACCAGGATCCCAAAGTAGTTAGCTTTTCCCACTCGTGAATAAGTTTCATAATTTAGTAATCAAATCTTTAGCTTAATCAATTTCTTTAGTTTTTAAGTTAGTTAATTCCTAGTTACTCAAACCAACATATTCAAAACAGCCAAGAGGCAAAGTAGGTAACTTTAGGTTAATTAGTAATTAATAGTAATTTTTGGTCAATTAATCAATTTCCACATATTCCCTTGGTTCGATAACCCTAACTTACCACTTCTACAAATTAAATTTAGTTGGGGATTTGTGACGGTCTGACAAACCGTTATCAAATTGGCGCCGTTGCCGGGGAATTAGTGCGCCTTTTGATTAGTTGATTTTTGTTTAATTTGCACTTTTTTTTTATTTTTCAAAAACCCAAAAATAGTGTCTTTTATTTCCGTTGTTAATTCCTGCCACTAAAAAAAATTTAACCTTGTCGAAAATCAGTTTGAGGCCGTACGCCTAGAATTGCAAAGTTTTGGGCGGTACGCCTTGGCCCATTTTTAACAGAAAGTTATGAAATTCTTGACGTCTCAACTTTTGATTTTTTCTGTTTCATTGCCTTATTTTCATCCCCTGGAATAGTGCTATATAATTATTTTGCTTGTTTGTGACCAGTTTTGCAGGTTTTAGGTGAATTTGCATGCATACGCGGCATTCCCGCAAGACATCTGATGTTAGTCCAAAGTGTCGTCCGTTATTACTATTAACTTGCTAGTTTTATTTATATTAACGGTTGGATTACATTACATTTTCACGAGTTTTGTGTTTTGAGGTACCAAACGTTTAATGAGCTGAAACTGGAGCTTTTATGAAGAAACCTGAAGTTGATCGGTACAGAGTTCGAGAAACGATCGAGAAGCGGGTGAAGAAATTGAAGAAAAGTTCCTGAAATCCAGATCAGGGCGGTACGCCCAGCATTGCAGAGAACAGGGCGGTACGCCCTGAGTTGAAGGAAGTGTGCCGAAAACAGAAACACGGGCGGTACGCCCAAGTTGATCCATTTTTGGGCGGTACGCCCCAAATCAGTCGGCAGAAGATTTTTAGGGTTTCATTATTTAAACTTGTTTGTTAAGTTTTGTAAACACAATCTCTGTTCCTTAGACGTCCAGAGCAGTAGGGTTTCGACTTTTCACCATTGTTTTGAAGGTTTTGAAGAATTCTAATCATTCGGTACAGTTTACTTATGCAATTCTTAGTTATTATCATGTTTGCATTGTTAGCAGTGTCCGGCTAATCATATCTAACTGCTTTTGGTGATTGATTGTGCGAAATCGTTCTATTCTTAACTGTTAACTATTGGTTGTTCCGGTTTTCCTTGCAACTGTTGAGCACCCGCATGCTGAATTTGTTTAACCTAACTAGTAAACTAGGGTTTTAGTGGTCCCCTGACATGATCTAGCACTTTCTTGCGGTAGGAACTAATCAGCACATAAGGAACCTAGGTTATTAGGTCAATTAGGTAATTGGGGAGTATGTCTATGTGCTATCAGTAGTTGATTAAGTTTTGTCTAGATCGGTAGCCAATCAGGATCCAAAAGTAGTTAGCTTCCTTTTATTTGATAGTTTAATCAATCAGTAGTTTAATTAGTTTCCAATTTAGTACACATTTAGTTAATTCACCCCAACTCATTCATAACAGCCAAGAGGCAATCTAGTATAATTTTAGGTTAATTGGTAATTTTAGTTAAGTTAGTTAAAAGTTAGTCAAACAATTGCACTCTTAAAATTTGCATGTGATACAACATTTACAGCTTTTGGTACAACATCCAATAAAAAAGAACTGACTATGTGGGCCACCTAAACCCTCTTTTTCTTCCATCGGGCCCGCAAAATTATGAAATTATACCTGCTTCTAATTTTTCCCTCTGGCACCCACTCTCCGACATCTCTGCTTCAAAATCCATACCTCCTCTCAGCCTCCATTACCATTCTTTCGCCTAATATTTTCACTGTCAAACCCAAAGCCGCAGTCCTTGTGGCGGAACCCTAATGGGAACCGCTTCTATCGCCACATGTTGTGGTCATTTTCAGGCTTCGTTTTCTTATCGTCGTGTTAGGGTTTGATTAACTTCTCGACATGGTGGCATCAATTGATCTCAAGAAAATCTAATGCCCTTGAATCAAAGATCTTCGGAGGCTGAGGTACGTACGCCATAAACTCTAAGACCCTTTCATCATATGCGGACAACTTCTTGGTTTTTTTGTGGTGATCGTCGAAGGTGGTTGTCATGTAAATTAAGATTTTGAAAATTTTGGTACATGTCCCTCTTTGTTGTTTCACCATATACCCAGGTGGTCTTGCCCTCTTTGTTGTTCTTCAAATGTTTAATACTGCTCTTGATTTTGTTGCTTCTCATGTGTAGCCGTGTCTAATGCAGGTGGTAGGCTTTGGTTTGTATGTTCACTAATATGTTCCTGTTCAAGTTCTTTTGCAGGGTTCAGTTGTGTTTCTGTTGTTTTTGGGTGCTCCTCGCATCTTCGTGGGTATATTTACTTTCCTTTCTATTCTATGTTTCATCACGTTATAAGTTTAATAGTGTATGCTATAGTTGTTGCTATTAACGTAGCCTTTGTTATTTATCGTTATTTGATTTTTCTTCTATTACAGTTTAGTAGTGTATGTTGAAGTTTTTCTCGAGGGTATAAACAAACAAACAATATATAGGCAGATACATTAAATCTAGAAACACTAACATTTTGTATGTCCTATATATGCAAACATGCATTCTGTAGATCAGTGGAATTAGAAGTAAGTGTTGAAAATATAGAATAATAACATTTTATTATTATATTTTTTTATCATATCAATTGTTTAATATTTTTTATTTTATTTTTAATATGCCAGACCGATTACTGGAATGCCGATGAGCTGGATCAGGTCGATGGGCTTGCTGGGCTTGTGCTCAACTTGGAGTGGAGCTGTTGGGCTTGTAGATGGATTAATGAAGCGGGTCAAGTGAGTTGCTGTCGGGTCTTGGAGTCTCGGGTTGTTTAACCCGCATGTTTGTTGCTGCTCATATAAAAGTCAGCTTGTGGTGCATTAGGGACATATCATCACAAAATATATAGTCGCTTTCTTATTCTATCACCTCTCTCAAGTTCTAGGGTTTTCCAAATGTGAGATTTGAGTGTTTCTTTTCACCTGGTTCATCAATCGGATTGATGATGAACATGTGTGAGTGTTAGTGTGAATTTGTTTTTGATTCTCAATTCGTTTTCTGTAACATTTTCATATTAAATAAATTTGGTTTGGGCGTTCTTTGAGTTTTAATCGTGGAATTTGACATCGTATCAGAGCCTTAGGTGGCTCTTGATTCGTTGCGACATCATTGTATCGAGCTCTGATTCCTTCATCTGTGACGCCCACTCCCAGACTTGGCACCAGGAGGGGTCACTCATCGGATTTACTCATGAACACGTGGCAAAACAGAGATAAGCAGCAGAAAATTTAAAACTTTTATTTATTATATAAGCTAAGTACGTAAAGTAACTGAGATAATTTACAATCTATCTATATAGCGACTAACTATATCCGTCTTTATTTATCTACACTAAGCCAGCAACTCCAACAGTTCTTCTAATTGCTTGCCCGATCAATCCTTTATCACGAGGGCTTCGCCCTTGCTCCCGGACGTCTCACCTATACCTGACATACATATGGTTTTGGGAAAAGGTCAGCTTACGCTGGTGATTCTACATTTTAAAAACGTTACCTCGATTGTGAGGTTAAAACCTTTGAACCTGCAAAATCCCTTTACAACATTTATCAAGTATAACACATAACAAGTCATACATAACATAATACCATAATTATATACGTTTCTCTAGAAAACATCTACTTCAATAACCTTCAACTCTTACGACCTGAATTCCATACACCTCTATACCTTCTGGTCTCGAATACTGCTCAGGTGACTTTATCGGAAGCCCCCAACCTCAGTACCGACAACCGCTCCATTTCATCTATACCTTCCCGGTCTCGAATACTACTCAGGTGACTTCATCTGGAAGCCCCCAACCTCAGCAACGACAACCGTCCTACATTCCGTTCTTCCAGTTTCGAATACCGCTCAGGTGACTTCGTCTGGAAGCCCCCAACCTCAGTATCGACCTCTGTTCACGTAACCTTAACTCTTTAGACGTTCCATTCTATCGAACATCTCCTTAACCACCACAGTACTACTACCCGCCCCTAGTTAGATATCCAGGTGACTCACGTGTGCTAATAAACATGATAATGTACTCATATACTGCAACAACTGAACATCCCCCAATTTACCTAGGTGTATGTATACAGGATGTACCAGCGACGTATCCTCCACACTTTCGATATATCGGGTAACTATACTACCATGCTTGTATACAGGATGTACCAGCGGCATATCCACCACATAATAATATAGAAAATGCATCACCTGTTCTCATATAATCATACATTCTCACTTGTACGTTTATTAACAAACCCTTATCATTTGGATACCTAGTTTCAAAGCAAATATAGCACATAACTCTAATAATCATTTCATATGCATTATTCTATTATCATCATTTCATATACAATACTAACACGTATAATGATTCATAAGCACCTTCATATCATAACACGTATTACTTCAAACAGTTCATCAATTCCTCAGTTACGATAATCAAACTTTCAGATAAAAGCATTTAACTCAAATACTTTTTAAGTAAACAGTTGAACATTGTATGTATATCAGCCCGAAAATATTAAAGCGTTTAAAACATTTAAAAGTGGGCTCGCAAAACTCACCTTATCTCTTTACTTGATAAACTCGGACAGAACCTCCGACAGAATCCTCGGTTAACCTAATTTGCGTGTCGTATGGCATTAACACAAGGTTTAACATTATAAACACTTCCTACGCGTATTTATTATCTTAATAGTATATAATTGTTAAGGTTTACTTCCCTTAAGGTCAAAATGACCAAAATACCCCTGAAGGCATATTATCTTCTTTTATTGATAATTATGAGGACGTGCATTCCTATAAGTAGACACTCACTCCGGGATCGCCCAGGGAGGGATGCCATTCCCCAGTTGGGATTTATGCGACACCCTCGCTATGCCAGAAACCCCAGTGTACAGGCGCCTACCCTTCCGGTCCGCACGAACTTCTAATATCCGATTAACTCGGTATTTTCAATACTTCATTATTTATTCATTTTAACTTCATATATACTTATTATATATATATAAACATGTTACCATACCAAAATTCAAGTCCCCATACCCTCCGGATTATTTTATATTAATTAATCTTATTTAGAAACCCTAATTTCATGAATTTCCCGTTTTATTATCAAAACTCATTTTTAAATCAAGCCAACTTAGGGTATTATCTATTATAATATTTTATAATATCCTTTAAAAGCTCAAAGCTTAATTCAATATCGTTTAGTCAATTTGGGCAGAGTAACGTTATGAAAACCCTAATTTTGACCCGTTAACAAAACCTTCACAAAACCTTTTCCAATTGTGAAATAAACTTAGGGCTTTCTTAAAATACATTAAATTAGGATTACCTACAAAAATTCAGACCCTAATTCCCACCCGATCACCCGATTTTAGCAAAACAAGCTCAAGAACCCTAATTTTAGATCATTTCTAGAAATCATACTTGGACATAATATTAACAAAAACTGAGATAGGTTATTGTTGATCATACCTAATAAGGGTTGACTGCTGAAATTCGCCTTCTAACTCCTCACCGTCTGTGCGAATTTGATTGACGAAGTTTCTGGGTTCATTTAGGGTTTTTAGATGAAGAATCAGTGAATTGGTGCAGATTTTCGATTGATTTTGGTCCGTATTTATAGTCATGAAGGTCGCCTCTGGCCCCTCCACGTAGTACCATGACTGGTTGCTCCAAAAACGACACGAATCCGCGGTATCTTGGCCTCCAAGGTGATTGACGTGGCTCAAAATCAGACTTTAAGTCAATTCTGCGACCTGTGTGGGTCGCGTATCGCGCAAAGTGAGGGCAAGGGTGGCGCGTATCGCCTGGCATCTTTGCCATAATGACAGTATTGGCCCCTCTACTTTATAATTACATTTTAAGCCCCTGAACTTCTATGAACTGTCATTTTATGCTATAAAACACTTAAGGGTATATTTATAAAAGTTTCTAAGGCTCGAGACATGCTCGATGATATATGTATACATACGTATATATATATTTATATATTTATATATATCTTTAGATATTTTACGTGCTAGCCCCTCAAACTTTGTGATACTTATCATTTCATGTTATGGATCATTCTAAGATATATTTTTACTATATTCTAAGCTTTAAAATACTTCTAATCATTATAGATACGTATAATATTCGTATACGCTTATATCTTTACATAATTTACACTTTTAGTCCTTCTACTTTTTCATTAACTATTAATACACGTATTCATATGTATATATCTATCAATTCACACATATATCATCATGTTATTCATATATACATATATCCATCACATATTTTACTTTCTTTACCGTTTAACACATCCGTTTATGCATTTTTCATCATTTTAGCTATAGAATACGTATTTCTAACACATGCAATCTATCTAATGCATAGTTTACCACATTTATCGATCAAACTCACGTAGTGATAATATAAACACGTATTTACTATGTCTATCACATATTTAGGAAATTTGGGGTGTTACAACTCTACCCTCCTTAAACAGGGTTTCGTCCTCGAAACCTGTTCCATTCCCATCATAAACTTTAATTTTCAACTTTGCAACTCATTCTCACAATATAACCATTTTAACTCATTTCATAACTCGGTAACATTTACTTTCGCGTTTCTGCATCTATTTTAAGAAAAACGTAACCCTAAGCTGTCTATGGTAGCTTGTTTACGGGATCCTTGATAATGCTTTCACATTTTCTGCTTGATGTCCGTTAAAGGATCTAACTTCCTAGAACATAAGTTCTAATGTCTAAGCATACTGCAGCAAGCAATGGCACACATAACGTACTAAAGCAAACGAATAATGATTAACTATGATTTCTAACTACTCGAATTACCTGACGAGGTCTGAGGATCTCCTTCTATCATCTCCAACATACCATATGCCCTCGCATGAGTCGTTCTTGGACCCGTAGTATTCCCCGGGACAGATCGAAGTGGGGTAGGATTCAACACCAACTTAGGACAGTTCATCCTAAGGTGTCCCGCTTCCCCGCATTCGTAACACTTCTTACGTTCTGGGCAATTGCCCGAGAAGTGACCTTCCTTTCCGCATGTATAACACCTAGATGTTCCCGACCTACATTCTCCGAAATGATTCTTATTGCATTTGTGGCACCTCGGCTTGTCGTCTTTTGAATTATGCTTCGCCTTCTTGTGATGATTCCCGTTGTCCTTTCTCGAACTTGCTTAAGCTTCCGACTCCTTCCTCTTTGCTCCTTCCGGTTTACCATTTGCACCAAACATCTCGCTGTAAAGATTGGAACTCAAATTCACTGTCGCCTTGAATGTCTTTGGTTCAATCGCCTTGATCAACACCCTAACTCTACTCGGAAATCCCTGCACGTAACGTTTCACCCTTTCAGCTTCGGGAGTGACTAAGGTAGGTAGCAGTCTCGCCATCGCGTTGAACTTTGAAGTGTATTCCCGGTGCGTCATGTTCCCAGCTTCTAACGTCAGAAAACTCCTCTCCAGTTGCTCCAGCTCACCTTTAGGGCAGAAATCTTCTAAAACTAACCTCTTCAGATCGTTCCACTTCATTGCAGTAATGACTTTGTCTTCTTCAGTCTGTTTGATCATCCCCCACCAGTGTAGTGCTTCTGAGACAAACGAGTGGGCAACATACTTCACGGCTTGGTTCTCACTACACTCACTAATATCTATGACCGCTTCCATCTCATGAATCCACTGGAATGTAGCTAACGCATCTTGATTTCCGTCGAACAAGGGAGGTCTGCAACCGCTAAACGATTTAAACGAACATCCTACTCTAGGTTGTGCAGCTCCGGCACCTCTTCCTGCAGCTCCACCAGCTCCATGGGCTCCACTAGCACCAACTCTCGCAGCTCCTTGAAGTTGAACTAATAAGCCTGGTAATGTCGTCTGCATTAAGCGCGTCATCTCTGCCACCATAGCCGCTCTCTGCTCGTTAGTGAATGTATTAGCTCCGACGTTGCTCTCTGGTTCCGCATTCGCACGATCGCCACTTGTAGACATCTTCAGATCCTAATTAAGATGGATGACATTTCAGAACTTGTGTGACATAAAGCCTCTAAATTTTGAATTCATGATAAGTATATAAGTGCAGGATCCAATACAATTATATATTTACGATGCGTCAAAACCCAGTTACTTCTAGCACACAACTCCTTAATGTCCACATCTCCCTCTCTATCTTCATCATCAACTCAAACCGATTCCTAGATTATATTTCTAAACGTTCTTCTTCTCCTTGCACTTGGCTACATAACAATTAGTACTTATGATTGGTTTATATGGTAAATACCAAATTCCAGTAGCTAATTGCAATCGTGTATTTTCCATATTCACCTACCGACAAGTCCCGTCTATTATGTTCCTTTATGCATGTTTGTCCTTATGGGCACAAGCTATCCTGGTTGGCATCTAATTTCTTATCTCAACTTACTTTACCTAGAGTCTTAGTTTAAGTTTAGATACCGCGCTTGTACCTAAATCTCTTAAACCTGGCTCTGATACCAACTTGTGACGCCCACTCCCAGACTTGGCACCAGGAGGGGTCACTCATCGGATTTACTCATGAACACGTGGCAAAACAGAGATAAGCAGCGGAAAATTTAAAACTTTTATTTATTATATAAGCCAAGTACGTAAAGTAACTGAGATAATTTACAATCTATCTATATAGCGACTAACTATATCCGTCTTTATTTATCTACACTAAGCCAGCAACTCCAACAGTTCTTCTAATAGCTTGTCCGATCAGTCCCTTATCACGAGGGCTTCGCCCTTGCTCTCGGACGTCTCACCTATACCTGACATACATATGGTTTTGGGAAAATGTCAGCTTACGCTGGTGAGTTCTACATTTTAAAAACGTTACCTCGATTGTGAGGTTAAAACCTCTGAACCTGCAAAATCCCTTTACAACATTTATCAAGTATAACACATAACAAGTCATACATAACATAATACCATAATTATATACGTTTCTCTAGAAAACATCTACTTCAATAACCTTCAACTCTTACGACCTGAATTCCATACACCTCTATACCTTCTGGTCTCGAATACTGCTCAGGTGACTTTATCGGAAGCCCCCAACCTCAGTACCGACAACCGCTCCATTTCATCTATACCTTCCCGGTCTCGAATACTGCTCAGGTGACTTCATCTGGAAGCCCCCAACCTCAGCAACGACAACCGTCCTACATTCCGTTCTTCCAGTTTCAAATACCGCTCAGGTGACTTCGTCTGGAAGCCCCCAACCTCAGTATCGACCTCTGTGCACGTAACCTTAACTCTTTAGACGTTCCATTCTATCGAACATCTCCTTAACCACCACAGTACTACTACCCGCCCCTAGTTAGATATCCAGGTTACTCACGTGTGCTAATAAACATGATAATGTACTCATATACTGCAACAACTGAACATCCCCCAATTTACCTAGGTGTATGTATACAGGATGTACCAGCGGCGTATCCTCCACACTTTCGATATATCGGGTAACTATACTACCATGCTTGTATACAGGATGTACCAGCAGTGTATCCACCACATAATAATATAGAAAATGCATCACCTGTTCTCATATAATCATACATTCTCACTTGTACGTTTATTAACAAACCCTTATCATTTGGATACCTAGTTTCAAAGCAAATATAGCACATAACTCTAATAATCATTTCATATGCATTATTCTATTATCATCATTTCATATACAATACTAACAATACTAACACGTATAATGATTCATAAGCACCTTCATATCATAACACGTATTACTTCAAACAGTTCATCAATTCCTCAGTTACGATAATCAAACTTTCAGATAAAAGCATTTAACTCAAATACTTTTTAAGTAAACAGTTGAACATTGTATGTATATCAGCCCGAAAATATTAAAGCGTTTAAAACATTTAAAAGTGGGCTCGCAGAACTCACCTTATCTCTTTACTTGATAAACTCGGACAGAACCTCCGATAGAATCCTCGGTTAACCTAATTTGCGTGTCGTATGGCTTTAACACAATGTTTAACATTTTAAACACTTCCTACGCGTATTTATTATCTTAATAATATATAATTATTAAGGTTTACTTCTGTGACATCCGAGAATTCCAAGGTTAACTTCCGTTAGACAATCTCCGTTAGTTACGTTATAAGTGTTAACTTAGTAACTAATGCTTAACTAGGCCGAATACGTCCACGACCTTTGGTTGATC
>JBCNJP010013233.1:0-12633 GCA_039602395.1 Deinandra increscens subsp. villosa
TTCACTATTCCCACTGACCTTAGAAGAGAAGTTATTGATAAGGACTTTGATTGCTCTCACTAATCTTAGAATTCCTTAGGAACTTGGCATGCAACATGCTTAGTGTTGAGGATTTTAAGGTTTAATTGCGGCTAATAACTAATCATATGGTTTATACTTGGTTTCCTTCATGTCCGTATTTCAGAAAGAATTTTAGGGACATTTTAGGTAACCTTGTTTAGCATATGAGTTGTTATATTTAGAGCCTTGGTCTATAGATGTATAACATAGATGACATATTTATTATCATGTTTATAAGGATACTTAGATGCATAACTTAATGATGTATCTTTAGAAGTACCATACATGATCTACTGGTTCACACTAGTATGATCCTAATGGATTTGAGAGTGTTGCCATTATTTGTATGTCATCTTAGTATGTAATCTATTAAATCTAATCTCACAACCTTTTATTTTATGGTTAAGTTGATTTTTAACTTCGTCCTTAAAAGTTTAAGGTGAGAAAGATATTTTTCTTTATTTAAGTATAAGAATAAATAATCTGTAAATGAGTGATAAATGTTTTATGCCCAGATATTTTATTTTAGGATAAGGTCCACTAATATATTTGAGGTTTGGTGAGTTAGAACTCTTAGTGGAAACTTGTTTATTCCCTTATACACATATTGTCTTTGTTAAATTCTCACTTACGTGATAACAAAGATTGTGAATATTTATTATCTAGTTATAAGTTATAAATATTTCAACCCACGTAAAGACAACTAGATAAGTATAACCAACAACTTTGAGAGGTTAAGTTAACAGTGATATTGTCATAGTCATGTGAAACCTTATAATCATCGATGTCTTACTTTAGTAATGATACTAAGTTCCAAGTGATGTTGGATCATAATAAGGTATCATTAAGTGTGGTACAATGATAGATTTTCATGGTTTGTACAACTTTAAAATTGATTTTGTCACTTACTCTCATAATAGTGGTTGTTTGGTTTATTCCAGTGTATGGATTGTAAGAGATCTTTATAAGACTAGATTTAATCCATTGTGTTAGTCTTAAAATTAATGGGCACAATTATCATTGTTGATTATTCTTTGTTAGCCAGTTGTTCCTATAAGGATTTAGAACTGGAAGTTTTCTTGTATCTTATTTTAGAATTTAGAACTATCCTCCTTATTTAAGTTATTTTAATTATATAAGGGTTAGTGATTGTGAGGTGAACAAATCCGCTTTTCTAATTTAAGGCATTATGTATCCTTTATGCACAATGCTATCAAACACTCATTTTCCTTCTGGTACTTATAAGTGTCATGACTAATTTTAAGTAGCATGTAATTGTGCTAAGAAAGGATTCACGAAGAAATGCACTAGAAAAACTTCAATTTGAAACATGGGTAAGCCCTTTAAGGGTCATGTTTTATGATGTGTTCACTAAATCATTAACCTAATTTATACTTTGTACTAAGCATATTAGATGTTAAGTGTTTGCATGCATTTTAGAAGTTCTTTCAAAATTTATTACTTACACGATGTTTAGATTAGGAAATCTGAAACATCTCCCATGATAGCATTGTTTAAAGGGATTTTGATTGTCATGATATACAACTTGAGTAGACTTTACTCGCTTTTAATATTTTGGTTGTAAAACCTTTTATTTGAGAGAGTAATTAAGAATCTTTTGTCTTAAGAGATAATCAAGATCATAATGATGAGAGGAAAAACTTTATGGAAACATTTAGTGATTTAAATTTAGAGTGGAATAGTTATGGAGATTAAAGGTTAAATTGGTTCAAAAGAAGATCTAAGAGTGAATCTATGGGGTACTTAAAACTAAGGCACAATTAATAATGCATAATAATAATAATGTATTATCATAAACTAAAGCATAATAATAATAATGCATGATTTTAAATTAAGGGGTAATAATAAGGCATTCTGATAATTAATAATAATGTGCAATTTTGAAACAAAAGAAGACGTAATATAGTCTATTATATCACCAAAATAACAGACTAGTTAGGTTCTACTTAAATGAATCGGCTTTCGCGTTGGTTACTTGCCTATCACCTAAGCATTATGAACAAGATAAGGGTATGTGCATAAAGTGATGTATCACATCAGCGTTGGCCAAAATTGATACATCTAAGCTTTATGTACAAATTAGGTTCGCTGAATACAGGTGCAACTCATCAGTGTTGGCCATAAGAGAAACACTTGTATGTGTAAGGCGGATGCTTAATTTTAGTTGATGAACATTGCAAAAACAACGAATCAGCGTTGGCCAGAATCGAGGTTTTAAAGATGTTATCAAGTTAAGCAAATAAATTAGTTTAACTTAAATAAGTCAACTTGTATTGTAAAGTTGAATGACATTAGTTAAGATAGTAAATCAATGTTGGCCAGAATTACCATTTTGAAGATGTCATCAACTTAATTAAGACAAGCTAATAAATTAATCTAATTTTTTTTAATTGTAAATCAATGTCAATTGACTTGTAAGATGAGGTTAAATGACATCATATATATAGGTAACAAATCAGCGTTGGCCAGAATTGTAACCTTATTAGATGTCCATTATTAAATTTGAATAAGACAAGTCAATTAGTTATCTGATTTTAATTTGTGTTAGGTTTTGTAAAACATAAACATATAAGGTTTTAAACAAAACAAATCTAATATTAAGCCCCAAATTTAGCCCCAAAAAATTTCTGAGGGTATCCGGTCGGAAAAGGTGTACCCGATCAAAAAGTAAGCTTTTTCGATCGAAAAGGGGTATCCGATCAAAAAGCTGATCGAAAAAGTCAGTCGAAATAAAAAACCGACCGATAAGCCGGTCGAAAAGTCCATCGAAAAGCCGATCGAAAAGTCCATCGAAAATTCGATCGAAAAGTAGTTTTCGATCGAGAAGTGGACTTTTCGATCAGATCGAAAAGTGGTATGGTCCGATCGAGATGTCGATCGCGAAGCCATATGATCGGAAAGTAAGCTTTTCGATCGAAGAGCAGGGACTAAGCCACATGATTCGATCGAAAAGCCAATCAAAAAGGCCGGTAGGAAAGCTGGTAGGAAAGCCGGTAGGAAAGCCGGTAGAAAAGCCTATTTTCGGATCAAAAAGCTATATTTTTCCGATCGAAAACACGGGACTGAGCCACAGGTTCGATTGAAAAATAAGAATTTAGTTTGAAAGTGAGCTTTTCGATCGAAATTGGGATTTCGATCGAATATATAAAACTTTTACCGAAAATAAATTAGGGTTTTAGCGAGTTTTCGAAAAACTGAACCCGATTTATTGATCAAAAGGAACTAGGGTTTCAGATTTTAATTTAGGATTCGAAAACCTTTTTATGATTTCGAAAATTATTAGGTAAACGGATTCAGACTAAGATTCGATTGAGCAATATATGCTCTGATACCACATGTTGATCGAATCCTGAATCGTTATAATAATAAACATATAAAAACGTATGTAAAGGTTACATTTTGTCATCTGATTGAGATCAGCAGAAGTTAGGTTGTCCATCTTGTAAGTATCCTTGGTTCCCCTTTAGGGTGTATGCTAATGATGGGATTGAGAATCGTAAAGGGTTTACGATTTTAGAGAGAGAGAGAGCAGAGAGAGAGGTCGAAAATATGTGTGTGGTGATTAGCCTCTAATCTCTCTAATAAGGCCCTATATATATACACCCAAGGGGAAACCCTAGTATATCAATTAAGGGCAATTACGTCCATCAAATAAATGCTTGATAGGGTTAATTAGGTAATTGATTATTTAAAATAAATGATTAAAGGACATAATATATATTTATATTATATACATATATATATCCGAAATACATATCTATTACTATATATAATACATATTGCCCTAAAGGACATTTTCGTCATGAAAAATGCTTAATCCTTAAGACGCGTACAAGTAGTTGTGCAACATGTACAAGCCTCTAAAGCATAAAAAGTAATTACAAGTAACTGGTCGTTAACTACACATGTTGAAGCATCAAGGTTGAAAAGGTAAATAACCAAGTCACTTTTGGCAGGTCTTTAATTCTCCGCACGCTACCACCTCATCGATGGCGAAGAACGGAGCAGTCAAGCACTCCTCCTCGATGGAGAAGATCAACGCAGACTTTGTTAATCCCGCTCTCCATTCTCTCTCCCTTCGATTGGGCATAAAATTAAAGCATGAATCTCCTTCCTCACGCTTCCATCGAATAACCACAAAAGTTGGGCACCGCCTTTGTGAACCACTCATCTCCACCCTCCTTCACCACGCTTCCTTTTTCCTATGATATTTCAAATTTCAGATCTCACTTTCTCGATTTGTCTTTCATACCATCTCTGTTCTCTTCCGTTTCTCAAACCCTAATCTCTACCTCAATCAATCCGTACCTCTGATTCAAACGAAAAGTGAAGCTGCATCGCTTCAACTTGATGCAGCTATGTTATCCGATCTAAGGTACGAAACCCTAATTTCGCCAAGGTGAATCATTTTTTGAACTCAACGTTTACTAAGTAACATTTTTTGTAGGTTTAGTCTTCTACTTGTTGCTGAAGATACAATCTCGCGGGCACAGGCACAGTTCATAATCCCTTCATCAATCAATAAAAAAGATCCAAATTTATGTTTGGTAAGAGGAATATTAGCCTATATACGCCTCAGTAGAGTTTTTATAAGATTCATTAAATTTTGATTGAAAGGGTTCAAGCACAATTTCGGCCGAAATGAAGAAGAAACCAGGCGTTTGGATACAATTCGTGAGGTTTGATTCTTACTTTTTAACCTTGTTGTCTTCTTAATTTTGAAAGATTCATTTGATTTCTACCATTTCTCGCTTTCGGACAATTTAGGATTTCTACCATAGTAATAGATATCTATATTATACTTTATAACCAATTCTTAGTGTTTGTTTATGTTGTAGTTTATTTTACCTGTCTTTCTTATTTTCAAATTCAGTTAATAGATGTTTGCCTTCAAAATTCAAGATTTCAATGTATTTTGTCTGTTTTTTTTTCTCAGGGATCCATTTGCACAGATTATGCTTGATAATTGATGCTGAAGATGCAGAAACTATGGTACTCCCTCTTGATGAAGGCAAGCATTGTTTAGATATATAATTAAGAGTGGACCATTTTGTATATATAAATGTTCCTGAACTTTTTGTTCTTGCAGAAAGAAGCAAGCTAGCTGACCCTTTCTATCCGCTTGACCACCAAGAACATGATTTAAAGAAGAAAAAAGAAGCAGAAACATTGTTTAACACTGCTTTTTATTGAAATCTTAGTTTCTTGCTTTCTTAACGAGGCTATTTTATCTTATTTGTGGCAGTTTTGCAGTGGTTTTTGCACGTTATTTCCTTTGTTTCTTCCTTTTTTGTAAGTTCCATTTTCTTATCTCTGGTGTTTACTTATTAGAACACATCTTTAGTTCGAGTACATGGGAGAACTAATTCTATTTGATATTCGTGATATGCTAAAATCCACACTTGATTTCTATTTGATTTTAGTTGTAGCTCTTACTGAGTTTTTGGTCATGTAAATTACAAATCCAAGGATAGAAAACCCCCATTTAGATTTCTCTGATCATTGATCAGTTTCAATGTAAAAGTTTAGCTTTGTAGGTGGAGTGATTACCACTTAATCCATTGTTACTAGCTCTGGCGTTTGTTTCTAGGCAAGAAATGGTTTGGGCAAACTCCAAAAGACAATAAAGCAAGTTTGGTCATTGGTGGTTTCATTGTGAAGGTAACATTTGTTTTAATTAAAATTTTACAGGTCAGACTTTAATAATTAACATGGAAGTTTCTTACCTGCTTCTTTGTTTAGACATTGGATAGGCACTTCGTCATTTGGTACAACAGGCCTTAGGAACAAAATACCAACCATTGCAGGTAAAAGTTCACCCACTTCTGTAATCTATGATTAGCAGATCAGAATCATGTTTGATCACCAAACCATCATTTTGATGAATCACACCTAATCAATCTTATTAAATGATTTTGTAAATTACAATTTATTTTCTGTTGTAGCTTGGAACATATGATCTTGATGGCATTTTGAGTTATTTTTGAGATACTAATAGGAATATGAAGTCTTGATTTCATTTTTATAATTAAAAACATATGATTTGGTTAGAGTTATTACATACTACTCTAAAGTCAGTTTTATAGATACATGCTCAATGGTATATGGTTTTAATTGAACAGTTACAAGCAATGCTACTTGGCCAGAATATGAAATCATTAATGAGGATGGATCTAAGTTTGAATCTGAAGTGTCAAACATCAATGCATATGGGAGGGAATTGCATAGCGACAATGAGGTATAAACGGTTTCATCTATTATGTGCATATGATTAACCCTTACAAATTTTCATTTTTTTTTTGTAAAGGGTGAAGGTGATACAAGGAGTTGGGCATATCTTACTCAAAGAATAGTCTGGGCCCCAGAACAAGTGTTAAGGTGACCGTTAAACCTTTTCATCTAACATACCCATCAAGGATTTAGATTCTTAATGTTGGTTGTTGATCAGCACTTAGACTTCAATCGTAGTTTGTCCTGGTGAGGGTTACTTACGGATTGATATTAATGAAAAAACCTCATCACAACTACTTGAAAGATTAAGTTGGCCAATCACAATCATTTTCCACACAAGTGAGTTTACATTTGTGTATCATTTTTCACACCATTAAAGGTAATTTAAGATAAATGAAATGGAGTTTCTTTGACTTTTATACTTGATCTCTTTGTTTGGAAAGGATGCAGTTGTGGACGGTTCTGTTTGGCAGATTTAGGCCACAAGATCTCAACTAAACCAAATCGGACATGTGTTTTAATTTAGTCTCACTGGCCGAATCAACAAAAGACTTGTTTGATTTAGTTGCCCTGGACGTGGTTATTATTATTAATTTATTTAATTGTAATATTAAAACCATTAAATGCAATATTAAATCCATGTTTATGTATGAACCTACTAAGCCCGACTCAAAATTGTTTGATATTTGTTTTTGAAGGAATACGAGCATATTGTGGAGTAAGAAATGGTATGTCTTTTGTTTTGGCAATTCTGGATTGGACTATTAATCAACCTGGGTGGGGGGAGATGGGACATGATCTTCTGAAGAGGTTGCAAGGTGTCCAAATGGGGTGGTAGAAGCTAGGTGTATGCTATTGTCCTTAAAGTTCTATGCTTGGGAATCTCTGTTTTATGCATTTATATGGGATTGATGGTACTTCTAAATCTTCAAGAGGATGGTGATGCAGGTTTATTTTCATATATTTTTTTTATGTTAAGTGTTGTTTGTGGTCCTAGCTCATGTCTTTTGTTGTATCGTTTGTATTCGAAACCTTGTACTCTGTACTCTTTTCTAGCTCATGACTAGCTATTTTATATGATTTGTTGCCGTTCAATCTATTGGAAAATGTAATAATTGTGCAACCAAAGTTAGATGCTTCATCAACGTCAGTTTCAAAGAATTTTTGGGACTGTTCTTCAACAAAAGATAACTTGAAAACGAAGTCAACATGCTTATGAGGATAACTGAGATCTTCTAGACTTGTGACATAGACAGTTTACATGGATTTTACAAATGAAAAAACTGACAAACAATAAATAAGGCACTAACTGAAGATAATAACTGATAGACAGATCGCATTGTGTCGTCTCCGTCAAATGCACGAACTGAAGATAAATAACGCACTATCGTGTCGTCTCCGTCAAATGCACGAACTGAAGATAAATAAGGCACTATAAACTGTCGTTTTGAATTTTTATGCTTTTCCGAAGAACTGGAACACTTAGGCTGCTTTAAACAAAGTATAAGCATTTTGTATTTAGTCTCCAGATGCTTCAGTCCAAGGTTTTTAGACTGTTTTGGCCTGTACTTAGGCTGCGTTAAAAATGTTTTGTGCTAAAAATGTTTTGTGCCTACGGCTTAATGTTGTTTTGTCAGTTTTTAGGGGTCCAAAGCAAGAAGCTTGTTGTAGGGATGAGCTTTTGGTACCGAATACCGGTACCGTACCGGTCCCGTACCGGTACCGGTACCGAACCGGTACCGACCGAACCTAAACGGTACCGGTACCGGTACTTGATTTTTCTTAATTTTGAAACCGGTACTAGCCGGTACCGGTACCGATAAAAACCGGTATTTCCCGAATGAGTACCGAAATATGGATAGTCTTAATTTTTAAACATAAATTATATATTTCTAATTCTTAGGCTAGTTAATGATTTTTTTATCAAAAATATTCTTACATCCGTCAATTATAGTTGTTACTATATTATTTTTATTTGACCAATGAATCGGTTGAGCATTCCATTTGACAAACGTTTTGATTTTCAAACATTACTTACTTTTTCATTCTTCGTATATTGTTTTTTAACGGAAAAGGGAATATTAATCTTCGTATATTCGTTTATTCTAGACTATTAGATTTCATATCTACTAACATTAGAAAATATATATATCATATCACCTTCGTGTTTTAATGTTCATTGTTAAATATAGATCATGTCACCTTAGAAAATGTATAATGCTTTAGAAATCATGATTTAGTTATAATAACCAAATTTTATATTTGTTCATATTTGAGATTTTTTATTATAAAAGCAATAATGATCTACCATTTTTTCATGCTTTTATGGTATTTTTATAAGGAAAAAGAAAACCGGTACTAAAGCGGTACTTTACCGAAATACCGGTACCGGTACCGGTACCGAACCGGTACCGACCGAACCTAAACGGTACCGGTACCGGTACTTGATTTTTCCTAAATTTTAAAACCGGTACTAACCGGTACCGGTATGGTACCGATCTCATCCCTAGCTTGTTGGCTTGTGGCATGACATAGGGTCAAAATAGATTGTAATCTTGTGCCATGGCTTTGAAAGCACAAAGGTACTTGAGATTCTCTAATTGATTTTCAATGGCAATAACACTGAACAAATATTGCATTAAAATATCACATTTAAGCCACTACAACCAAAAGACAACAAATATGTACCTTGGCTTACATGTTTTTTTTTTTGCCTTTTGTTTTGATAAATAAAAAGTAAAATTTTGTTGTTCTGAAATGATTTCATCGTTAACGTGTTCTTGTTTCATTTTTAATACTTGAGAACAAACCATGTTGTGATGGTTTTTATATGTTGTTTTTAATGTTCTTTACAAATTTCATTTTCTTTAAAGGTTTGCGCTCTATTGCTCTTAGTTTGTGTTGCTACTTAGAAAGATTAGTGAAAAATATTGGAGTTTTGTGTAAAGATGTGAATCAAGCCTTGGTTACCACATGGAGATCTATGGAGCGGAAATATATTGTTATCTTGTGTTTTTATAAATACATAAACTCAATTTTTATTATAATAAGCTCACACGATGTTTAAACAATATAGTTATTCATCATAATACTTTAGAAAGTTAATATTTATCTTGGTTGCTATTCGCATCCGCTGCATAGTAAGCGCGTAGATTTTGTGTATCGTGTGGTACATTGTCATTGCATCGCGTAGATAGAAAAACGAGTACTGCGTTGTAAGGTGTCACCACTGCCGCTGCCGTCACAAATAGAAACGAATACCACTTTATAGATTGTCGTGCCATCTTAATGGGCGGACAAAAGACGAATAACGCGTTATAAATTGTCGCTCCGCCGTCATAACGTGCAAACAAACGACCAATATTGGCTTATACACTGCCGCCCGCCGCCATAACAAACGAACAAATGACGAATAACACGCTATGCATTGTCACCGCCGCAACGCGCGGGCACACGGCTAGTATATATATATATATATATTTAGTAAATATATTTTGTCTAACACATTCAAGAATAGAGAGAGATATATGAAAAGTGTGTGTTCTGATAGTGTGTAAAAGAGAAAATAGGGATATGAGTATATGCAAAGAAGCCAGGCTATTTCCGCTATAATAAAACGCCACGCTCATAAAAGAGAGAGAAAGCGATGAGGCGTAACTAAAAAAAAAGGAACAACTGTAATTATAATGACACTTGTCTGTAATTATAATGACAATTGTCTGACGTAAGGGTTGAATTTGTTATTCGTGGAAACTTCTAATTTGCTCAAACGATATACAGTAAATTTATGTACGTCTTCACCAATTTATATTTATATTGTTATATATATAAATTATATATTTATATATAAATATAATATTCATAAATATATTTTGAATTAGTGTAACTTATTATAATTCACGTTCCATTTCAAAAGTTTTAAAATTTTATATCTTTAAAATATACCTTGGAAGTTAAAATATTTCCTTCCTATTCACGATTCCATTTCCCTAGAAAATTTTAAGTTTTAAATATTTTGGATATTTATTAGTTTTATACTTATATAGATTTGTATTTTTTACTACAATAATTTAAGTTTTTAGTAGTTTAAAAATAAAATTAAAACATGTTTTTTTTTGTTCAATTTAAAATGAGTTTAATCAGATTCGAATTCGAAAACTGTATACGAATCGGGTCGAATTTCGATTGGATTTCTATTTCAAGTTCAATTCGATTCGATTCGACGAATCTATTTCGAATTCGAATCAAATTTCGAATCCAGAGTTTAAAAATTGAAATTCAAATAGTTCGATTCAAATTACTTGAGTATTCGAAATTCGATTCGTTGAACACCATTTGAACAACATTCAAAGTATTTTATTATAATAAATAAAAATAAAAAAAAAACTCTCTAAACCTAAGACATGGTAACTCTACAAAGATAAAGACACTGTTAGTCTCATCACGTAATTCATTAATGGGACTTTTACGATCAACCTCTTACGTGAGAGCATCAACCTCTTATATGAGAGCATAGAAGATTGATCTCTACAGAGAAAATATAAATAAATTGTAAAAATGTACAAGACCACAAGTGCCTATATGGTGTATTTATAGTGGTCTTGGGCCTTTGGCTATCCGTAGTGGTAACCCCCTCCCTTGAGGTTATGTGTCATGTGGCGTATGACGTGGAAATGGGGGGTTAAGAGGTCAGGGGTGTAGTGAGAGGTTATGAGGATGGGAGAACCAATAGAAAAAAGCAAAAAAAATGAAATGAAGGGCGCCTGTACATCACGCACGTTGCCTTCCACCGCTAACATGGCGCCCCGGGGGGAGATACAGGGGCTTTACAGGGGCGCCATGTTGTCCTTTTTAGAGATATAGCGCCCCACTACGAATAGCCTTAGATAAACATATAAACTTCTTTTCTTACCTCTATAAGTATTCGTTTATCTATATTTGTTCTATGTCATTTTTCCAACGGTGAGTCTCATATCCCATATCTCAAATTATATCACCCCTCATTATTTATTTAAAATAGAAATACATGTACAAAATGAGATGGCAGAGTATTAATTTAACTAAATACATTAATTCTCTAAATTGTTTCTTATTTTCTAAAATTATCACGTCTTATTTCTAATATTTATCCCTATTTTAAATAAATAATATATTTGATTATTTTCTTTATCTTTTTCTCTTTCTTAAACACATAAACACTAATTAAATTATGGGATATGATAAATACACTAGCATTGATCACATCCCGTCTCTCATCTCCTATCCTATAATTTAACTAAAGAAACTCTATTTTTAAAACTTGCATGTCACTTTCTAAAATCACCACATTTCCTTCCTCACATTTATCGTCGTTCAATTAAATAATACTTTTTTATTTTTCTCTTTCTACTACTCACATCCACTCATAAATAATATTAAATAATAGATAAAGGTGAATAGTATATATCAAATATGAGGGGTGAACTTGATTTCCCCTAAATATATGAGATGTGGGATGGCAATGGGAATGGAAATGGGATGGGGTGACATTTTAGATTCGCTACCTTCAAATTTGGAGATGAGGTTGGAAATGAGGAATCGGATGTAAATGCTTCAATGTAGAAGGATAGGGAATTTAATGTATAAATAAAAGTCAATAAATTAGCCATTTTCCTTAAATTATAGGATGATATGCAAATTGGGATGCTATATATATATAACAATCAGTGGTAAACATCTTGTTATAAATACTCTAATATCTTTTTATAAAGCGGATGATAAATTTAGAAAATTGTGATTCTCACTTAAATTATAGATATTGTGAATAGCATTCACATCTCATCTACCCCCCCCCCCCCCACCTCAAAATCTAAGAAATTACTTAAAAAACTCTTCATTCCATTCCTCATCACACAGTTCATCTCATATAATACCCACCCCGACCTCAAAATATAAGAAATTGCTTTAAAAACTCTTCATTCCTGTATGTCCGAAATCAACCAAACAACACGATATCTAGACAAATACGAGTGCGGAATCCTCGTACAAGCTTGATTCAAGAAACAAGTAGAAGAAATAGATTAGATCAAAGAGAAAGATCTAATCTTGAATGAGAATCTCTATACTTGTGAAGCTGATCGTAAACTGGAAAGCACACAGGAATCGTAAACTCAATATAGTATTCGAAAAGCTTGGTTACAATCATAATCAAGTGGGTTTATATACTACCCACTATACAAATCGTAAACTATATGGAAGCCCACATGGCCCAATCATAAACACTAAACAAGCCCACTAACTAGTAAATTATAAGCCCAAAACTAATATAAACTAAGCCCAACA